>JACEEZ010004618.1:0-12500 GCA_016584305.1 Chionoecetes opilio | reverse complement strand
GATAGATAGATAGATAGATAGATAGATAGATAGATAGATAGATAGTCAGATAGATAGATAGATATAGATAAAGATAGATAGATAGATAGATAGATAGATAGATAGATAGATAGATAGTCAGATAGATAGAGATATTGGCTTATGTTTGCCAAATTATGTCGTTGGTAGACAATTAAGGAAGAGTGAGACCAAGGGCAATCCTCATGGGTGTAGGTAATTCACGGCTCTTGCGGAAAGGCGTCAATAGCAAGCTTGCCTGCATGGACGCCAGCCTCGAGAGACCCCAGAAGCATATTCCCGTTTTCTGGAAGAGTATGTCGCGTTTACTCTTGAACACGTCAGGTTAGGTTTCGTTAGGTCACGGTTGATTACGAACAAGGTAACTTTTTGTGGTAATAACAATGAGAGTATTTTTGAGATTATCCTATGGTTAATTTCGGAGCTACAGCCAAGCGTCTTTACTCGGAAACCACATACTCGCATAGAGAATGGGAATATGCACCCCGGAATGGTAGGGTGAGTTGAGGGAAGCGACGCGCCACTCACCCTATGCATTATAATTGCTATACATATACAGTACATCCCACTAATGATGAAAGTTAAGCATTAATCTTCATGTCTCTCTAGTTCCCTCTGAACATCCCCACCTAACTCTATTAGCTGCTCTCTCTCTCTCTCTCTCTCTCTCTCTCTCTCTCTCTCTCTCTCTCTCTCTCTCTCTCTCTCTCTCTCTCTCTCTCTCTCTCTCTCTCTCTCTCTCTAACCTCACACCCACCCACCCACACACACACACACAACACACACACACACACATACACACCCACTCACACACACACACACACACACAACACACACCCACACATACACACCCACTCACACACACACACACACACACACACCCACACGCACACACACACACCTACTATTCCCCAGGTCGATGATTGAGGAAGGACTCTTTGAAGGACTCTTTATAGGACTCTTTAAAGGACTCTTTGAAGGACTCTTTGAAGGACTCTTTATAGGACTCTTTGAAGGACTCTTTGAAGGACTCTTTACAGGACTCTTTGAAGGACTCTTTGAAGGACTCTTTATAGGACTCTTTGAAGGACTCTTTATAGGACACTTTGAAGGACTCTTTATAGGACTCTAATGACTCTTTAAAGGACTCTTTGAAGGACGCTTTGATGGACTCTCTGAAGGACTCTTTGTAGGACTCTGAAGGACTCTTTATAGGACTCTTTAAAGGACTCTTTGAAGGACTCTTTATAGGACTCTTTGAAGGACTCTTTATAGGACTCTTTGAAGGACTCTTTATAGGACTCTTTGAAGGACTCTTTGAAGGACTCTTTGAAGGACTCTTTGAAGGACGCTTTGATGGACTCTCTGAAGGACTCTTTGAAGGACTCTTTATAGGACTCTTTGAAGGACTCTTTATAGGACTCTTTGAAGGACTCTTTGAAGGACTCTTTATAGGACTCTTTGAAGGACTCTTTGTAGGTCTCTTTGAAGGACTCTTTGAAGGACTCTTTATAGGACTCTTTGAAGGACTCTTTGAAGGACTCTTTGAAGGACTCTTTGAAGGACTCTTTGAAGGACTCTTTGAAGGGATCAGTCAAGAGGCAAAAAAGGCTGACCTTACACCTTCCCCGCCCTCCTCCCACTTCTCACTTTCCTCCCTACTTAACCTCTCCTCGTTGCCCCCTATCCCTCTCTTTCCCTTTAATCTCCCTTTCAGCCCTCCTCCTCCTCCTCCTCCTCCTCCTCTTCCTCCTCCTCCTCCTCCTCCTCTTCCTCCTCCTCCTCCTCCTCCACCACCTCCTCCTCCTCCAATCTCCCTTTCAGCCTCTTTCCCCTCTCTTACCTCTCTCTCTCTCTCTCTCTCTCTCTCTCTCTCTCTCTCTCTCTCTCTCTCTCTCTCTCTCTCTCTCTCTCTCTCTCTCTCTCTCTCTCTCTCTCTCTCTCTAACCCACTTGGCATGTATTAAAAATGTACATAACTGAACACGACAGAAAGAAAGGGTCGTGAAGCGTAACTTTGAAGGTGGTCCTCAGCGTAACGAGGGAAGCGAGGATGTCCAGTGGCCGAGGATGAGGGGAAATTAGGATAATGACCGCCTGGGGGAGGGGAAAGGGAGGGGAGGGGAAGGAAGGGAGGAGAGGTGAGGGGAAGGAAAAGGAGGGGAGGGGAAGGGAAGGAAGGGGAGGTAGGGGAGAAGCATGTGGGTGAAAAAAGGGGGGGAAGGAAGTGGGGTAGGATCGAAGGGGGGGACAGACAGACAGACAGACAGACAGACAGACAGACAGACAGACAGACAGACAGACAGACAGGCGCAATCAACAGTATACAAACGAATTCATAACAACAACAAATTACATTGAGAGAGAAAACAAAACAAAACCCACACAATAACAGCGTCAAGGCAATATGTGTGTGCTCGGTGTAGCTATATATTTGCTCCCCTTCTCCTCTAACTGCCCTCCACGCCATATAACCTTCCCTCATCCACCAATTACCCTCCTCTTCACTCAGCTAATGGCCCGCTTCCTCCATTTTCTGTCTCATTCATAAGTTGGTGACCATAAGTTGGCTTTATCAACTTCCCATATTTACACTACGGGTTATATAATCAGTTCTCACATCACCACCTCTATTACTTCATCGTCTAAACCCTTCCTCCCTACCATACACACACACACACACACACTCACATACACACACACACACACACACACACACACACACACACACACACACACACACACACACACACACTCACACACACGGATAGAGAAGATCTGTTTGTGTAGGACGATAGAAGTGCAAGAGGTCATGAGAAGAAATTGAAAAGGACAACATGCAAGAGGGACATAAAGAAATACAGCTTCCCGTATAGAAGCATAGAAGCCTGGAATAACCTTGATGCAGAAGTGATTAATGCAAAAAATATTCAGGACTTCAAAGGCAAACTGGATAATAGTAGATTTGGAGACGGGACAGTACGAAGATAGCTCTTTTCCTGTATGTTACAACTAGGTAAATACAACTAGGTAAACACACACACACACACACACACACACACACACACACACACACACACACACACACACACACACATCACCCACAATCATTAACACCACATAACTCCCAATATATTACTTTTTTCTTTACGCCTCACCCCTTTCCAATGCATAAACCAATTCTTTTCCATCAACGTGTCATATAATATTACCGGTATCATTTGTGTTCGACTGGTACTACCTTTTAAATATATTTGGTTGAATAATTGGGTGAAAACTAGATTTTTTATTTAGTTCAACAGGGTATAGGATTGGAAAAGGGTATATTTGGAGTTGGAAAAGGGTATATTTGGAGTTGGAAAAGGGTATATTTGGAGTTGGAAAAGGGTATATTTGGGGTTGGAAAAGGGTATATTTGGAGTTGGAAAAGGGTATATTTGGGGTTGGAAAAGGGTATATTTGGAGTTGGAAAAGGGTATATTTGGGGTTGGAAAAGGGTATATTTGAGGTTGGAAAAGGGTATATTTGGGGTTGGAAAAGGGTATATTTGGGTTGGAAAAGGGTATATTTGGGGTTGGAAAAGGGTATATTTGGGGTTGGAAAAGGGTATATTTGGGGTTGGAAAAGGGTATATTTGGGGTTGGAAAAGGGTATATTTGGGGTTGGAAAAGGGTATATTTGGGGTTGGAAAAGGGTATATTTGGGGTTGGTAAAGGGTAGATTTGGGGTTGGAAAAGGGTATATTTGCGGTTGGAAAAGGGTATATTTGGGGTTGGAAAAGGGTATATTTGGGGTTGGAAAAGGGTATATTTGCGGTTGGAAAAGGGTATATTTGGGGTTCGAAAAGGGTATATTTGGGGTTGGAAAAGGGTATATTTGGGGTTGGAAAAGGGTATATTTGGGGTTGGAAAAGGGTATATTTGGGGTTGGAAAAGGATAGATTTGCGTCGATCCGAAAGGGTAGATTTGTAAGGGTAGAAAAAGGGTAGCAGTATTTCATCACTACAAATACCCTTTTTCTACCCTTTTCCTACCCTTCTTTTCTAAGAGTGGTATACTACAACAATAATATGTGCCGATGGAAACACAAAACTGTGCACTGCGAATATTAAATCATTTCTAAATTAGTATACCAACGAAGGAAGGAAATAACTGTCACCTTCCTGTCAGTCTTCCTTCCCTCCTTCCACTAGCCCGCCAGTCTGTCTATCTGTCTATCCCTCCATGTATACTATCCACCCATGTATAATACTTTCCCGCTTATCTCATGCACTTCGGTTGATTTTTCAGCTATGTAAAGAACGTATTTTGCTTTTGAAAACTATGAGAGAGAGAGGAGAGAGAGAGAGAGAGAGAGAGAGAGAGAAGAGAGAGAGAGAGAGAGAGAGAGAGAGAGAGAGAGAGAGAGAGAGAGAGAGAGAGAGAGAAGAGAGAGAGAGAGAGAGAGAGAGAGAGAGGAGAGAGAGAGAGAGAAGAGAGAGAGAGAGAGAGAGAGAGAGAGAAAGAGAGAGAGAGAGACTTGATACTTGATAGTTTATTCGGCTTGGTGTAATACAATAATGTTCATAATCAATCATACAAGCCACGGTTCATTAAGCCGAAACTCTTTTATGGACCTCGTGCTTTGATAATTTTCGGGTAGATGACGACGAGAGATGGAGAGAGTGAGGAAGAGAGAGAGAGGAGAGAGAGAGGAGAGAGAGAAGAGAGAGAGAGAGAGAGAGAGAGAGAGAGAGAGAGAGAGGAGAGATGAGAGAGAGAGAGAGAGAGAGAGAGGAGAGGCACAAAAGTCTAGCCACAAAGGATCCAATAAAGAATTCACTTCGTCGAGCTGGTTCCTCGCGTCCCGCCGTCGCGTGTCGTGGATGGGGAGTGAGATGGATAGAGGCAGGGGGAGGTAGCTACAATCCAAGAAATATGACTACTCAGAGCTGCGGCGAGGATCGATTTGATGCACTTATACTCAGAGCTGGGCACTAAATATATTGAATGTATTTAAATACTAAACACTAAATACCTGGGAGAAATGTATTTAAATACTAAATACTAAATACATTTTACGAATGTATTTAAATACTAAATAGTAAATACATCAATTGTATTTAGAAACATTTGTAAATACATTTTAAATACACACAAATTTTAACATGTCCGAAAAAAATGAATTTCATATATATATATATATATATATATATATATATATATATATATATATATATATATATATATATTATATATATATATTATCTTATTTTTTTCCCAAGGAAATTAACATATTTAACATTAAGTGGCATTTATGGAAAAACTGTATCATTCCGTATTCTGTATTCATTGTTAATAAGTCCCTTGTATTCCGGAAGTGACTATGAGAATACGCCGATACAGACTACGATTCGGAGATTTACGTAAAAAAAAAAGAACAGTTAGCGAGCGGACTCCTGATTTTTCAAGGAATAAACTTGAATTGTCGGTCATAACTATCACTACCACTATCAGCATCAGCAGCAGCACCACCACAAAACAACCACATACATAGCAGCGCGTCCTTCCCTGCCAATTAATGTTATACAGCCCTAACTTTCCACTACATAGTTTTGTGTAATAAAAATTAATGTCACTACACCACCGCAGTGTTGGGAGGAAAGGTCGACACTTTTCCTCCCGGCTTCCTATACTCTGTTTTTTTTAACGAGGCGAAAAATCCTGCCCCCTTGCTGCTTACGGACTGATATTTGATGCCAGGAGAAGGGAATACTACGCTTCTTCTAAATTTCAGCAGTATTTTATCATAGTTAACCATAGTTAACCATCAGGTAAACATAGGTATAATTTTAAGCATGAGACCTTTTGATAGAATGGAATTTTCGCCTTGTTAAAAGAAATAGACTATACCTTTCTGCATTACTGTTGTTGGTGCCGGGAGAAATTGGTTCACAAATAGGATATACACACTGTAAACACAGAATTGCCGAAATCTTGTCACTGTGACAAGATCGGCCTTCGTCATTATAGTTTGACAAGAAAACTCGTCACACTGACAAGATCTCTTCCTCATTTTCTTCTGCACATGACAAGTTATAATCTTGTCACAGTGATTGGCATCTTGTCACAAACATCACAATCTTGGCATGAAATTCAATGTACTCGTAAAATATTTTTTCATGTAATTCAATAATTTACTTTGTGCAAACTTGATTGAAATATTTTCAGTTAATACATTTTTTTAAATCAAATAGTCCATCTCTCTATCCATCAATCTATCTAAGTATATATATCCATCTATCTGTCATTATTAATAAGCATTATTAGCTTAATCTATATGCTCACACAGCATCACCTGTGGTGTGGTGCGGTGGTGTGGTGTGGTGCAGTCCAGAGGACAGAGGAGAGTGCACACACACACACACACACACACACACACACACACACACACACACACACACACACACACACACACACACACACACACACACACACACACACACATAAATAACTTTTTAATTTAATTAACTTAATTAATTACGATATTATATATCTTTATATATAATATACCTGTCGTAAGAAGGTTGGTTATAACTTGGATTATAACTATTATAACTTATTATAACTTGGATTATAACTATTATAACTTATTATAACTATTATAACTTATTATAACTATTATAACTTATTATAACTTGGCCTATAACTATTATAACTATTATAAAAAACCAACCATCCAAGTTATAACCGGTTATAACTTGGTTATAACCGGTTATAACCAAGGGAGAGGGAGGGAAGGAGGAAGTGGGAGGGACAGAGTTAGGGAGAGAGGGAGGAAGGGTGATGGAGTATGGGAGGAATATATGTGAAGGAAAAAATAAAGAGAGAGAGAGAGGGAGGAGAGAGAGAGAGAGAGAGAGAGAGAGAGAGAGGAGAGAGAGAGAGAGAGAGAGAGAGAGAGAGAGAGAGAGAGAGAGAGAGAGAGAGAGTGTGTTTGGGGATTTGTTGTATGATAATGTAGAAACACGTGTGGGGGTTGGGGGTGGTGGGCGGGTCGCCCCTAAGGCCACCGAGAGCCTTCGTTTTATGGCTAATAAGGGACGAACATTTTACTGCTTCCATGTACTTTTTTGGGTCATTCAATGTATGGTAAAATATAGATAGTCACAAAGATTAGGGTGCGGCAAAAAGTTGTTTTGGAGAGCAAGGAGGAGACAGAGGGGCGCGGAGCCCACCTTGGGGTGGCTCTGTGTTGATAATGGGGCCAGCACTTCCCCTGCGGTAAAAACTGTAGTTTTGGTTGTAGTGTCTTGTGGAGTGTAGTGGTGGTGCGTTGTGGTGGTGGGTGTGTGTGTGGTGTATCCATCAGTTGTTTTCATCTAGTTGTTTTTTTAAGGGCCTGAGAAACGTCGTTGGGCCCCGTCCCCTATCAACATTTGTATCATTCACCCTTGTGTTAGTGGGGCCGAAGCCACCCCCCGGGAGGGGGGTCAAAACCCCGGCTGACCCCGGGTACCCATTACTGCTGGGTGGACAGGGGGGGGTTTTTTAAGGGAAACAGCCCATATTTTTTCCGCCCCGCCGGGGATCGAACCCGGGACCTTCCTTTTGGTAAAACCGGCTTGCAACCACATACTACGAGTCCCCCTAGTGGGGTGGTGTTGTGGGTGTGTGGGTTTTGGTGGTGTGTGTGTGGTGTGGGGGTTGTGGTGGTGTTGTGTGGTTGTGTGTGTGTTGTGTGGTGTGTGTGTGTGTGTGTGTGTGTGGTGTGTGTGGGGTGTGTGTCAAATTGGTGTGTTTTGCGTGTCTTTTTTTCTCCCCCTCTAGTCTTCCCGTTTTCCCCCCTCTCCCTCCTTCCTGTTTTTCCAGGGCAGCAGGCAGGGGGGGGGAGGAAGGGGGGGAAAGGGGGAGGGACAGATTTAGGGAGGAAGGGTGATGGAGAAAGGGGGGAAAAAGATGTAAAAGAGAGAGAGAGAGAGGAGAGAAGAGAGAAGAGAAGAGAGGAGAAAAAGGAGGAGAGAGAGAGAGGGAGAGGAGGAGAGGGAGGGAGAGAGAGAGAGAGAGGTTTTTGTTGGATTGGTCTTGTTGAGAGTAAGTTTTTTTTTATTATTATTCAATACCCCCCCCCTCCCCCACCCCCCGCCATCAGACAGAAGTTTTCAGTACACCCACCCCCTTCCCCTTCCCCTTTCCCCGTCGCCACGCACACCCCCTATCTGGCCCCGTGTTGACAGTAAAAGGGTAAAACAGAATTGCCAAAAAATTTGTCACTAGACAAGCTCGGCCTTCGTCATATATTTTGACAAAAAAAAACCCCACACTCAAAAGTTCTTCCTCATTTTCTTCTGCACATGACAATTCAAAATCTTGTCATGAAATTTTGTCATGAAGTCAACGTACTCGTGAAAATTTTTTCATGTAATTCAATAATTTACTTTGTGCAAACTTGATTTAAATATTTTCCGTTTTTTTCACATTTTGAAGATGAAAGAAAAATAATGAAAAGGATCATGCATTTAGTAACATCTTATACATTACAGGAAATGAGATGTCAAGTATTATATTTATTAATATACTTATAGCCGCAAAGCCCCCCCTCCGGGCGGACTTTTTTGGCCCAGCTCTACGGAGGGTTTTTGGGGGGTCTTGGCCCACCACCTGTGTTTGGTGGGCCTTTGGCCCCCCAAACAGGGCTCTCCCGATAGCCCTTCAACTTTCCTGAATCATGGATGTAGAAATGTATGTATTCCCCCCCCAATTTACCACCCATTACCCATCCCCCCCACCAAATTTACTCACCCATTACCCCTCACCCCCCCCTTAACCCCCCCTTACCCCCCCCCCACCCCTTTTCCCCTCCCACACACCCCCCACCACCCATTTCCATCACCCCCACCTATTTTCCCCACCCATCACCCCTACCCCCCAACCCCCACCCCCCCCCCATTCACCACCCACACCCACACCCCTTTCCCACCCCCCAACCCCTTCACCACCATTACCCTAATCAAGGCTTCCTCAAATTTCGCAACCCACTTTTTTTTTCAAATTCTCGCTAATAGGCGCTAAAAAAAAAAAAAAAAAAAAAAAGTATGGATCATCTCAAAGTGGGGTTTTGTCCCCGGTTAAAACCCGTTCCAAAAAAAGTGCCATATGAGGTGTTGCGCCCCGGGGGCGGAACCAACCCCAAAAACCACACCACACAGACAGACAGACACCTTTCGTTATATTTTTATAGATAGATATATATTATAATATATATATAATAATATATAATATAATTATATATATAATATAAGATATACCATATATAATATATCAACTATATAATATATATAGTATATACAAACTATAATTAAAAATAAAATAAAATATAAAATAAATATCAATTTAAAAAAAATATAAATAATATATAGGTAATTTTTATATATTATTATATATATATATAGAGAGGGGAGAGAGAGAGGAGAGGGGGAGAGAGGAGAGGGGAGAGAGAAGAGAGAGAGAGAAGAGAGAGAGAGAGAGAGGAGAGAGAGAGAGAGAGAGAGAGAGAGAGAGAGAGAGAGAGAGAGAGAGAGAGAGAGAGAGAGGAGAGAGGGAGAGAAGAGAGAGGAGAGAGAGAGAGAGAGAGAGAGAGAGAGAGAAGAGAGAGAGGACGAGAGAGAGAGAGAGAGAGAGATTTAATTTATATATATATATATATATATATATATTATATATATATATATAGTATATATATAATTTCCTTTATTTTTCCTCAGGGTGTCTCAAACAATGAATGAACGTTCATGGAAAATGTGGATAGTTTCGTTGTAACAACAAGGAAGCAACGTTGTAACAACGGCAGCAATGTAGAGACGTGAGATGGTGAAGATCTCCAAAAAAGCAACTTGTTAGTGTGACTAGAAACAACTTGTTCTGCGAACGTGATCACAATATAAATCTTGTCACACTGACAAGATCTTAACTTGTCAACCATGACAAGATTGTGTTCGTCAACAATGACAAAATTTTACTTGTCTTCCATGACAAGATGCTTCTTGTCATGGAAGACAAGTCAAATCTTGTCATGTTGACGAACACAATCTTGTCATGGTTGACAAGTTAAGATCTTGTCAGTGTGACAAGATTTATCTTGTGATTTTAGACATGTTCGCAGAACAAGCCTATTCTTGTCACACTGACAAGAGTATGTCTAGAGTGCAGTATAGATGATTGGAATGGACTCAGTCATCAGGTAATTAGTGCAGAGTCAATAGGGAGTTTTAAAAGAAGAGGCTACACAATTTTATGGATGAGGATGAAAGGTGGATGTATTAGGTAGTGTTAAGTAACAGGAACTACCACGTGTAGGTCTCACGGCCTTTTGTAGCTTCCTTACTTTCTTATGTTCTTATGTACTTACTCACTAAGATCAAACTTAACCTTTAAACTTAATCTTTAGCCTCACTTAGGTCAAACTTAGGTCATTAACTTAGCCTTCGTTATTCCTTAGCCTTCTTATTACTTACGGTTACTTCTCCTGAGCACTAACTACACTCTCAAAATCTTCCTTCCTTGTGTTCCTATGTTTTTATGCTGCCGCTTCTGGTGGTAATGCTGTCGCTGCACCACCAGTACCAACACAGGCAGTGGTTGTCGTGGCAATACAAACAGTAATAGAAGCAGCAACTAAGTCATAATTTCATCACTGGCACTAAAGTTTTAAAAGTTTTCCGCTTCGCTAAACGATGAAAGAAAAATGTATTGCGCACAACATGACGTGATGGTGCAATATATGCCCGCCTCCTCTCCTCTCTCTCTCTCTCTCTCTCTCTCTCTCTCTCTCTCTCTCTCTCTCTCTCTTCTCTCTCTCTCTCTCTCTCTCTCTCTCTCTCTCTCTCTCTTATTATCTCTGCCATTCTCTTTTTTTCCTCTCTCTCTCATTCTCATTCTCTCTCATTATGTCTTCTCTCATCCTCTTTCATTCTCTCTCCCATTTTCCCTCTTCCCATTCTCTTTTTATTCTCTCTCTTTCTCTCTTCTCTCTCTCTCTCTCTCTCTCTCTTCTCTCTCTCTCTCTCTCTCTCTCTCTCTCTCTCCTCTCTCTCTCTCTCTCTCTCTCTCTCTCTCTCTCTCTCTCGTGCAAGCAGTGATTAGGTTCGTCTTTTATCCACCCTTCGTGATTGATCGATGCTCGGAAAAGTCGGAGTCTTATCTGGATCATGCTTGCATTTTACCTTTTTTTTTGTCTCTCTTTCATCTCCTTGGTGAAACGAAGGGGCGGGGGGAGTAAAGAAGACCACAGGGGGAGGGGGGGGGCTGAGGGGGGGGGTTGTGAAGGTGCTGTAAAGGCTCTACAAGGGATGGGTTTATGATTCTTAATGCAATAACACCAATTCCCCTTGAGCAAATTATCTATCACATGAAATTATAGAGGAGGAGGAGGAGGAGGAGGAGGAGGAGGAGGTGGAGGAGGAGGAGGAGGAGGAGGAGGAGGAGGAGGAGGAGGAGGAGGTGGAGGTGGAGGAGGAGGAGGAGGAGGAGGAGGGAGGAGGAGGAGGAGGAGGAGGAGGAGGGGGAGGAGTAAACAGATATCAAGAAGGAGAAAGAGGAGGAGGAGGAAGAAAGGAACAAAAGGAAGAAATTGAGAACGAGGAAAAGGAGAAATAGAAAGAAAATGGAAACAACAAAAGACATTCTGATCCAAATACTGTTGGAAAGAATGGAGGAGGAGGAATGGAGGAGAATGGAGAATGGAGAAGGAATGGGGGAGAAATGGAGGAAGAGGAATGGAGAAGGAATGGAGGAGGAATGGAGGAAGAGGAATGGAGAAGGAATGGAGAAGGAATGGAGGAGAAGGAAGAGGAGGAATGGAGGAGGAATGGAGAAGGAATGGAGGAGAAATGGAGAAGGAATGGAGGAGAAGGAAGAGGAGAAATGGAGGAGGAATGGAGGAGGAATGGAGGAGGAATGGAGAAGGAATGGAGGAGGAATGGAGGAAGAGGAATGGAGAAGGAATGGAGGAGAAATGGAGAAGGAATGGAGAAGGAGAAATGGAGGAGGAATGGAGGAGGAGGAGAAATGGTGGAGGAATGGAGGAAGAGGAAGAGGAGGAATAGAGAAGGAATGGAGGGGGAATGGAGAAGGAATGGAGAAGGAATGGAGAAGGAATGGAGAAGCTAACGAGGAGGCCAAAGTTTTTAATTGCTTGTAATTACCTGCTTACCTGTTAATCATCTTTAGTCCAATCTTATCCTGCCCCCTCGTACATTGCTCGGGAACGTTAGAGAAGTTATTTCCCGACGTCTTAATATGATACAAAGTCATCTGTAAACTAGTGCCTAACTTTTCACCTTCTTCTCCTTGGCACACACACACACGCACACACACACACACGCACACACACGCACACACAACACACACACACACACACACACACACACACCCATATATATATACACACCACACACACACCAACACACACACATGCTAACACAAGGAAGCAAATTAAAATGACGG
>JACEEZ010004616.1:0-36784 GCA_016584305.1 Chionoecetes opilio | reverse complement strand
GGTGGTCCCCCCCTTTGGGCCAAGGTTTTTAAAATCAAAGAGGGGTTGGGGTTTTTTCAAAACCCTGTGTTTTGGCTCCGCGACAATATTTTTTCAAAAATTAATTTTCCCGCGATAAACATGTGGCACCGCTCTGAATACCAAAAAAATAGTTCTTCTTTTGGTTTTTATAATTATATGGGTGACATTCATTAACGTGGAACTTTCTAAAAAGCAATTTAATGCAAAAAACTCGCCTCGAGAAAGCAAAGCTTAATATTTTTTTTAAAATGAAATATTGTGGCATGAAAAATTTTGGGGGCGATGTTCACACTGTTTTCAAAACCCGTACGGCTGCGTCGAAAAAGGCTTGTAAAAAACAATAAGCAAGGGCCTTGGGAAAAACGAAGAATAAAAAAAAATGCCGAAAGGGTTGTTGCTGCGAAAATGAAAGGTTTATAATTGTGGGGGCCCACACGCCGCGGGGGGGGAGGGGTTTGGGCGGGGAGGGGTGGCGGGGAGTTTGGGAAAAAAACATTCCCCACTTCACGCTTAAATCTTTGCACTTCCAGGTTTTCTATCTGTTTGATACCAATAAAACGGGAAAAATTGACTCCCTTAAGTATAGATAACTTCAAAAAACCATACTTTTTTGACTTTTAAAATATCATGAGAAAAAATTTCCCTTTCCCCTCCTCAACTAACCTATTGGTTTTTTTGGTTTAAATGCAGTTTTACAGACTCAGGCTTCTATACAAAAATACATTTTTAGAAGAAAATCGTTCTTAAATTTATACTTTTGGGGTTTTAAGTGCGTGAAAAACCCCCATATTTTTTTTTTCAATTTAAACCAAATTTTTCCCCAAAATTGTGATTTAAAAAAACTGCCCGACCACGGGAAATTTCGGATTTTGCAGTTCTCCCCAATTGGGGAAAAACCTTTGATGTAGGGTGAGGGGGTAATAGGGATGTTGGGTGGGGTTATGGGTAATGGGTGGGGGTGGGGGGGTAAAGTAAATTTTGGGGGGGGGGGTTGATGGGTGATGGGTGGGGGAATAGGGGGGGGGGTGAGGGGAAAGGGGTTGAGTAAAGGGTTTGGGGTTGGATGGGAAATGGGTGAGTGAATGGGGGTGGGGTTGATTTTTGGGGGTTTAAGTGAAGGGGGGGGGGGGTTTAGGGAAAGGGGGAGGTAAAGGGGTTGGGGGAAATTACTTTACATTTCGGGAAAAGGGTTAGAAGGGGTATCTGGAGATTTTGTTTTGGGTGGGGGCCGGGGTGGTGGGAAAGGGGTCATTGGCCCCAGCCCTGTTTTGGGGTGGCCAAAGGCCACCAAAAAAGGGGGGTGGGCCAAAGGCCCCCAAAATAGCCCTCCGCAGGAGGTGGGCCAAAAAGCCCCGCCCGGAGGGGGTTTTGGGTTTCCCAAAAGTTAAAAGGGGGCCTATAGGGAAGGGGGGGTTTGGGCTTTAAATTTACTTTTAAAATTTCTACTTTCCATGATTTTCGGAAAGGGTTTTAGAAGGGGCCTATTTTGGAGACTGTTTTTTGGTTTTGGGCCCCAAAAGGCCCACCAAACACAGGTGGTGGGCCCACGGGCCCACCAAATACCCTCCGCAGGAGTAGCCAAAAAGGCCCCCCGAGGGCGCTTTGCGGTAGTATCAAAAATATCCCGGTATATAATATACTGTATATATATATATATATAATATACTAGCAAAAGGGTGCCCTCCGGGCACCTTTCTCCTAGCTCCTGCGGAGGGTTTGGGGGACTTCGGAAAAATTTGGGGGCCCCTGGGGCCCCCCTGGGGCCCCCCCTTGAAAAATAAAGTATCAAGAAAAGGCCCCCGCACACACCCATAATCAAACCCCACGAATGCGCCAACAATGCAATGGGGCCAGCGCCGTCATTTTTCCGGGTTTTAGGGGTACATCTTTGACGATCGTGACGCTCGTGACGCGCTAAAACCGGGAGGCCCCCCAAAAATTTTAGTGCGTCACAAAAAAAATGGGGAACTCCCCGATTTTTTTGTACCCAACGCAGGGGCAAATCGTAAGTCTATCTTTGACGCTACGTTACATTGTAGCAGTTTCTTTTGGAAAAACCACTATCGGATCGTTTTGTCTATCGTGACGATAAGAAACCGTTACGCCCCCCTTTAACCCCCCTTTCCCCCCCTTTTTTTGCCCCCTTTCTTCCCCCTTCTCCCCCTGTCTCTTTTCCCTCCATCCCCCCTGTCTACCTCCCCCCCCTTTTTTCCCCACATGGTGACACCCTCGCTTCTCCCTACCCCCTACCCCCCTCACCCCACGTGGTGACACCACCCTCTCCCTATTTTCCTCCCCCCTACTTCCTATGTGGGGAAGGGGGACTTTAATCAACACGTGGAGATGAAACCCCCCCCCCTGAAACCACACATACCCCCACCAAACCAAAACCCGTTTTCCCTCCATCCCCCCCCCTCCTCCCCCCCTTTCCCCCTGCCTAAAACCCCCTTTTTTATTACAACCCCCCCCCCCCGTTCCCCCTTTTTTCTCTACCCCCAAAACAGTACACTAAAACGCTTTTTTCTCCCCCCTTTTTATCTCTACCCCCCCCCCTTTCCTCAATCACCATGGCAACATCCCCCCTCGTGACGCTATCGTGATAGTTCTTTAAACCGGGCCCATGACACGTCGGGGGTTTATCGCAGCTCTATCGTGAAGCCCCCAAATGCCCGTTGATTTCCTTCGGATGAAAGGTCTTACAGCTATCATGACTCCGCGTGCCCACCCAAAGACCATAAGGACACATACGTACAGGCGGGTTTGACTTTTGTTGTGGGGCTTTTCTTTTGGTCTGCTTTTTATCGTGGTAAAATTTTTCCGATAGCGCCCAATAATCAAATTGGGGCGTTTACGGGGTTCGATTATGGAATGGGTAGGGAGGTGGGTTTTTTTAAACCCTTTAAAAAATTTATAATAGTATTCCTATAAAAATAAATTCCTCTAGAAAAAAGATGGGAAAAAAATTTTTCCCTGCGGGAGACTATGGAAACCCAAAAACCCGTTTTTATATTGTTTTTGCGGCCACGACCACCAGGGGGGCCCAACCCCCATGTAACATACCCTATTTTCCCCGCGGGGTCATGAGGATTCCAAATATGTGCGGCATGGGGTTTTTTTGGGCCATCGTGCCGGGGTTTTATAACAAACCCGAAAAACCCCGAAAGACAGACAGACAGACAGCCAAATTCTGAATTTATTTTTAGAAGATTTAAAAACCCTTTTGTATATTATTATATATATAACTGTAATAAGATATAAAATATTTATATATATATATATTATATAAAATATATAAAATAAAATATATATATATTTTAAATTTTTAAAATATAAATTATAAATAAAAATTTTAACTGCATAATATATAACTGAAATTATTAATTAAATATAAAATACTATAATTATTAATATTTATATATATATATATAAATACGGGTATATAATTTATAATATATTATATTAATTAATTTTATATATATTATAAATTTTATATATATTATATATATATTATATATTATCAAAGCTTCCCCTTACCCTCACCGTGGAACACCACAAAAAAACACACACACCAACAAAAACACACACACCCCACACACAAAACCCACACACACACACACCCCAAAACCACCAAAACAAACACACACACCACACACCACACAAAACACACACCCCTGCCGGTTCCACTAACACCTTCCCAATCAACACAAAGGGAAGGCACCAAAAAACTACTCCGGGATTTCGCCGGTGTGGTCCCTTGGCCTAAAAGCTGAGGAAGCACCCCCGGGCAAATACGGGGGGCCATTTATAACCGTTTCTTTTGTTGGCGGGCCCATCTGTATTTTGCGAAGCGTTACTACTTTAAGGGGGAAAAATAGCAGAAAACCCATTCTGTCCCTTTTAAGTAAGTACCCAGTCAACATTAGCACCGGGGAACTCTCCTAAAATTTAAATCCCCATTTTTAAATTTTTGTTTTACTCCCGGGTTGGTAAATTTATCTTAGTTTTCTTTTTGTGTTTTTCCCCTGGGGGTTAAATTATCTTTTTTATGTAAAATATTGGTCATTTAGTTTTAATAAGCTTTTTTCCCTTTGGGTCATCTCTGTGTGTGTTTTCAAAGCAAGATATTTTACTTTTCCCTAAAAAGGCGGATTTTTAGATATTTTAAATTTTTTATTTTTAAAACTTTTTTTCCCATCACCTTTTTTTTAGGTTTTCGGGCGTTTCAGTCTCGCTACTCATTCCTCTAGAAAACCACTGTTTCGTTTTCCGAAAAACCAATTTGGGGGGCCCTTCCCCGGGTAGTAAAACCTTTAGGGTTTTGTTTTTTCTTAATCTCCTTTAGTGATTTTTCATTTTTTTTTTGTGTTTCACCCCAGGTTTTTTCTTTTTTTTGTGAAGTTCAGTTGTCTATTTTGGGGGGTTTTTTTTAAAGTGTGCTACATGTTTGAGCGTGGGGAAATACTGTGCCTTTAAAAATCACTACACAAAAGCCTGGTGTAGGGCATTTTCCAGTTGTCACACGGGCCTTAAATTACCTTTTTGCTCTTTTGATTTTTTTCCAAGTGGGGGACACTTCCCCCCCCCTAAGCTATACGGGACTCATTTTTTCCCTCACGGGAAAAAAGCGATTTCCCAAAATCTAGTTCTCACTCGATTTTTAACTTGACCAGTTAAAAACTCAAACTTTTGAGTACTTATGCCAGATTGTGTGGTATTTTTGGGTACCCCATTTTTTGGGATTCTCCACTGGCTCGTTAAAATCCTTCAAAGCGTAAATCTCCGGGGGGTATTCCCCTTTTAAAATCTCATGTCAGTAGTTCATTTTAATAGTTTTCGATGAATTTCCGGGAAAACGCCCTTGGCATCCTCTTCAAACCCCTTTTTGGTGGTTTTTAATTTTTTTTTAAAATTAAATATGGTTTTTGATGCGGAAGAGTTTGTCGGAAAACCCTCTGTGAAAAAAAAAAAGGGCTGAAAGATTTACTAAAGATCAACTCAAAAATTTGCCGCAAACTTTAGCATCCAGTTCACTCAGGGAAACAAAAAAGGAAACACTTAATGAAAATAATTTTAAAACTCATCTGGGGAAGAATCAAAAAACCGGACCCTCATTTCAAAAAACCACCACTTCTAGAGGTTCTTCCCCAAAACCCCGTACTTTCCCAAAAAGTGGAGAGGGAAAAAAGCAGGCATTACAAAAGAAATTAGACTATGAAAGAAACAAAAAAAGAGAGTTTAAAGAAAAAGAAAAAGAGCGTGAAAGAAAAAAAAAAGAGCTGAAAGAGAAGAAAAAAAGCGTTTAAAAAAGCAGAAAAAGAAAGTGAAAAAGGAAATCAGTTAAAATCCCCCCCCCTCTGCAGAATAAAGGGCACGGCCCCCTCAACTCCAAAAAAAATTTTCAAATTTAAAAAAAAATTTGGGCCCCTTTTTTCCTCTTTTTCTGATTACGGGTCCTGAAGCTTTTTTAGAGATTCGAATCCCCTTTCCCCATTTTTTAGGTTTACCCAAAGAGGGTTGGACCGGCTTTTCCCCGCCAAAAAATTAATGGGGAAAGTTTTTTAAAATTTTTCTAGACAGTGGGCAGGTAATGCCGATTTTGATGTAGTTTAAAAATTATACTACAGCTTACGCCCGGGCCCACGAAAATACCGACAAAAAATTCCGCAACATGAACAAAAATACTTTGGTTCCCAAAATTTAAAAAATTTTGCCTCGAGAAATTCAGAGCCCTTAAAAACTGGCTCAAGTCTTTCATTTATCAAACCCCTTATGACGATCTGGGAAAAAATCGTAGCACTGGAGGAATTTAAACTTTAAAATTTTCCTACTCCAAACATGTTGGGACCTTTTCAGACAAGGGTAGGGCCCAAACCCACCCAAAGCTGCTAAAATAGCAGATGTCTTTTTTTTAATTCTTTTGCCCCGGGATCCTTTTGGGAAGAAGAAGGCTTTAGTCCATTGTAATTTATGGGGCAAGTTAGAAAAGGGGGTTTTAATTCCCGTAGATAGGGTTCCCCAAAAAAAGTGTTTCTGCTATTTCTGTAAGAAAACCCCCGGGGGAAACCCCATAAAGAACTTCCGGGCCCTAGGGGTTAAAATAGCTAAAAAAGGGGACCAAATTTTTTAAACCTTTCCTTTGGTTTAACCCCAAAAAATTTCCCCCCGTTTTGGGACTGATTCCCCTTTTAAAACCCTTCAGGAAAAAGGGCTGTTCCCTCGACTTGACTCTGAGGAGCGCCCTCTCCAGATTATGCGGGGTAATTCTTTGCCCCCTCAATCCTCTTAAAAATCGGGACTTCCCGGGGGTAGAAAGGAAAAATTAACCCGGGGAGAAGGTGTACCTTAAGGATTTTTACCGGGCTTTCCCCCTACCCTTGGGGTAGGGGGGGTACCTTGATTGTCCGTTGTTTAAGGGGGTAATTAAAACCCTTGCTGTCCCTGAGGACAAAATCTTTAAAACCCCTTCCTCATACTAACTTCCGGGTTTGCTAACGTCTGGCTGGTGAGTTTGTATTCCAAAAACCCCTTTTTCCTAATAACTCACCATTACCAATTTCAACCCCAAAACTCCCCATGGGAAAAAGGGGAAAACCAAATCTTTTTCCTAAATGGGGCCGTTACCCGTGCACATCCGAAGCAAAGGGGTCAAATTTCCCCCTCAAACCCCTTGTCAAATACCACCCTCATACGCCCAACGTAAAACTTGGCCCAAAGGGATTTTCTGAGCAACTACTTGCTGAGGCTCAACGGACGGGTGTACTTCCCGTCTCCCGGGACCATGGCCCGAACCCTTCCCAAAGATCATAACCCCCATTCCCCTTTTTTCTATTACCAGGACAAAGTTCTTTTGAGGGTTTCAAACGCAAAAAACTTTCTGATGATGGGCCCCGGGCTGAAGTTTCACCAAATTGTATTTTCCAAAACCCAAATTTAGAGAGCCAACCCGGGGTCGCTTTAGGAGAACAAGCCGGGAACCCTTTGGAATTTAAGGAAAAATTGTGACAAAAAAACTCAATGATTTTTACTGGCCAGGATTAAAAAAAAACATAAATTCCCAATTTTTCAGTCCCCTTTCCAATTATGGGAAAACCTTTAAACAAAATTTTTCCAAAATTCCATAAAACCTTTCCAATTTCCTGGGAAAAATTTTCAAAAGAGCATCATTTTAAATCGTTGCCATTTCCCAAAAAAATAGGAGAAGGGGAAACCCAAAACATCCTTTACTATTATGTGTCCAACCCCCGATCCTGAGGCTTTCCCCCTTAAAAAAACTTTCAGCCAAAAAAATTGTGTCAAAAATCACTCAATGTTTTACTACCTTTGGATACCCAGGGAAAAATTTAAAATGACCCCCGGCACCCCAAAAACCGAGCTTTTTCTTTGCAGCAAATTTTTGGCAGAGCTTGGAATCCCACAATCTATCACGGCAACCATCCTTCCAAACCACAAGGTTTCTTTGGGAGATTCCCCCAACCCTTAAGGGCACTTCCCGAAGTTTGGGCCCAAAAAGGACCCAAAAATGGACGAAGCCTTACCTTTTGCTCCTATTTGCCCCTACGGGAGCACCCAAAGAGTCCCTTGGGTTGCTCCTTTTAGCTAATTTGGGTTGGGGCGTAAGGGGTTTGGGGGCCCACTTAAGGGAATCAAAAAACAGATTGCTAAAACCCCAAAATACCAGTAAACTTGTCACTATTTACTCAATACATTGAGAAAACTTTTTGAAAACTCTTGACCAAAATCCGCTATTTGCTCGAAGCAACTCAAAAAAAAGCTCAAAAGGGGGAAAAGAAAAAAAACTTTGATAGTAAAGCTAAAGTAAGAACATTCAATGGAAAGGGGACCAAATCCCTTTCTTTCCTTCCGTTTTTTGGTTTTAACCCCCTTTTCAACTAAATACCCCTGGGGCCTTATAACATCAGTAAGAAGGTCCCGTGACAATAACTATATCATAAAAAAACTCCCGACCGCCGTAAAAACCTCGGGTAATTAAAATTTAAACTACTGAAATTATACAAGAGTAAAAACCCCAAAACCCTTTCACCTGAAAAAAATAAAATACCTGTTCCAAAAACAAAACCAGTTTTTCACCATTTTTTGTACCTGAAAAAACCACCCCCCTTGAAAAGGGGACAGATTGTGAAAAAAAAAATTTAACCATACTTGGTAAACTCAGAGATTTCCTTTAAAACCCCCCTATCTTTCCCCCAAAAGGAAGACTAACCCACCATTATGTTAAAAACCCTAAAAATGTCCTTGGCGTTAAACCTAAATTATTGGGAAAAAGGGCCTCCCACGATGTCGAGCTTCTCCCAGGACCCTCCTCCCCTTTGTCAACCCCCCCAAACCGAAAACATCCCCGGAAAGTGCCGGATGAGGCCCGGAGGGGGATTTAAACTCTCCCAGCCGGGACGGCTATTCCCCCGCCAGTTTTCCGTGGGCCCTCCCCATGTTTTCTCGTCCCAAGGGAGGATGGACAAAATGCGGGCCCCTGCACGGGGCCCTTCCGCCCAAATAAAAGCTGTGGGGCCGTTCCGGGGGCCCTACCCTCTACCAAGAATAGATGATCTCTCGACAAGGTTGGACAGACCCAATTTTAAAAACAAAAATTTACTTACGAAGGGTATAATTTTTCCAAATACCCCTTTCGGAAAAAAAGGGCCCCAAAAAATATCACCTTTTATCACACCCTTTGGTCCTTTTCAATACAGATTTATTTCCATTTGGGACTGAGGGGAAAGCCCCCTTTTACCTTCCAAAGGGGAATGGGGCTACTTATTACCGGGTTGGCTGGGTTTCGAACTTTTTTAGACGGGCAAATTTTGATATTTTTCAAACATTGGGGCAGCCCTTCTCAAACTCCCGGGGAAATGTTTTACCCCGGCGCAGGGAGCAAAACTGACCACAAGCTGGCCCAAAACCACCTTTTAGCCGAGCCCCGGTGACATACCTTTGGGCCCCAGGTGGGGGCAAGGCCAAGTACGACCAAAATGGCCAACATCTCCGCCATCTTGGGGAACCCCGCCCCTACTACCGGAAGGCCCACGGCGCTTTCTGGGGATTGGGAGGTTCCCACCCTGGGGATTCGGGCCCCAAATTCGCGGCCCCTATCGCCCTCTCACCCGGCTCACTATTTGGGGGGGTGACCCACAAATGGACGGGGCGTTCCCGCCAAGCCGCCCCTTTAAAACCAAAATTAAAACTTCCCCGTCCCGGGGGCCCGTGCTCATCGCTCCCGACTTCGCCAAAACCCCTTTTTCTGCAAAAAATGCCAGCGGGGGCACCGCCCTTTGGGACGTTCTTACAAGAGGGGAGGGGATTCTTTTTCCCCCTTTGGGTCCCAAATCCCCGGGAAGTTCAAAAATCCACCAAAAGCGGTACCCCCCCAACCCTCGAGAAAGAACTCCTGGAAGTCTCAGCGGGAAAAAAAATTTCAGTGTTATTCCAGCCAAGTCAAGTCCTTTAAAAGTCTACACTGATCACAACCCTGTCCTTCCTTTAAATCGGCAAAATTTTACCAATCCAAAGCCCTTCCCCCGAGGGCTCTCTTCCTCCAAAACCCTTAAAACCTGACCAAACATCCACAAAAAAGGGGACCCGACAAAAAATAAAGCAGACCTCTCTCTCCCCAACCCAAAGGTCACCTTTTTACCCGTTTTTAACTCCCACGACTCCCTTTTTCCCCGTGGTTCCTTATGGGGGGGGGTATTTATAATTTTCGCCTTTATCCTCATTCCCGTGTGACACAACCACAAACACACACACCAACACCCCAAAACACACACCCCCAACACACACACACACACACACACACACACACACACCCACACTGCCCTGGAGTAACACCCAAAATACCCTTTTCCCCAATTTAAAACGAAGGAAGGCAAAACCCGGGAAATACCCGGGGGCTCGCCGGGGTGGGCTCGACTCAAAAATGGGGTGAAGCAGCCCCCGGCAAAAACGGGGGGCATTTTTTAAACCTCGTTTTCCCTTTTTTTAGGCAGTTCTCATATAGCTGAAGCCCCTTACTACTCTCTCGGGAAAAAAAGCATTTAACACCATTCTTGTGCCTTTAAGTAAGTACCCAGTCAACATTAGCACCGGGAACTCTACTCAAGTCAACTCACCTTATTATTATTGCTTTACTACCTGGTGGTGAAACTTATCTTAGTATTCTTTTTGTGTTTTTCTCTAGGGTTAATTATCTTGTGTTATGTACATATTGGTCATTTAGTTTATTATAAAGCATTTCTTTAGTCCATCTCTGTGTGTGCTTCAAAAGCAGTCATCTTACTCCTTGCTACAAGGTGATTTATTAGATATTATTAAATTGTTATTGTTATCTACTTCTTTCCATCACCTTTTTGTTATGGTTTCGGGCGTTTCAGTCTCTTTAACTCATTCCTCTAGACAACTCACTGTCTCGCTCGTAACAATATATATATATATATATATATACTGTATTATCTGTATTATATATACATATACTGTATATATAATACATATACTGTATTATATATATATATATATATATATATATATATATATAGATATATCTATATATATGATAGGTATATATGTATATATATATTATATATATATATACATTAAATATACTTATATGTATATATATATATATATATAATATATATATATATATATATATAACGTATATATATATATATATTCATATACATAATACATCTATATATATATATATATTATAACGTATATATATATCCGTTATCTATATATATATATATATATAATACATATATAATATATCTACCGTATATATATATACATATATATTTATATTATATTATAATCTATATACTTATATCATCTATATATTATATCATATATATATATATATATAGTATATATATACGATCTATATATATATATCTATTATATCCCTATATACATATATATATATATTTATATATATTACTATATCATACTAATATACTATATCTATTATTATATATATTTATATATTTCTATTATATAATATTATTTTATATATAATATATATTATATATATATATATATATATATAGCAGCATTCACGGTCATAGATTTAACTTTCAATCTGTGAAACTTCTCTAGGCTCTTCCTCTAGGCTCATATTTTCCTCTCTGAAACCCAGGTGTCTTAGTTATCAACACCAGTTCCTCTTTTGTTCCCTCTTACTCTCTCTATTCATATTATACAGCCAAAGCTGTCTGTTCCCTGTTTATCTACACTTTATATATATATATATATTATATATATATATATATATATATATATATATATATATATACATATATATATATAGAGAAAGTTACATTAAGTGTCAATTTAAGTCACGTCGTGTCGTCATCGCTAAGTTGGTCGCACCTAGGGATATTTGTGGTACCCTCCCTCTATTTGGAGCCCGAGGCGGGGTTGATAGAACACATAATTTGCAGAGAAAAAAATAGAGACAAAAGAGTGTAAGAGTGTAAAGGGCATGTAGTATAGTGTGAGTTGTAAGAAGAGTTTTCTTTAGAAAGCAGGCTGCAGCTGCTGCATTGTGTGATTGAGACACTAATATATGGGATATGGTCGGAGAGAACACGGGGAATGACAATGACAAGTTTGTAGTACCCCCGAAACCTTCATGTAAATACCTTTTAAGCTTCACATTGCATCATGAATTTCGGTGATACTCGGTGATTCGGCAACTCCTGGTGATGGTGCAGATTTTTTTTTATTTTGTACATTACGCCTGATTAATACATTCCCTTTCGTTACTTACTCCATTTCAGCTTTATTTCCGATAAAGATCGACACACACACACATACACACACATTTTCACATATAGGAGTGAAGGACTACGACCTACATCACCCATTGGGATTTCAAGGTCACAAAGCGTCGAGAAGCAAGAACTTCGGTGCTGCTGTAATAATGCTGGCTGGCTAGTCGTGGTACGTTGTAGTGGTTGACTTGTTTGTAATGCCTTAGATAAGATTCGTTGAGCTATATTGCATCTTGGTAGTTGCTGGTAGTGCGTGGTAAAAATTCGTAGAGTTTTGTGAATCCTTTGTCACCGCTCATGCCACCAATATGTGTCTCTGTTGTAAAGACATTTTCTTGGGCTGAGTTAAAAGATAATGGACTCCTTGCCAGAGATAATGGCCTCAGTTATACGCTAGGCAAAAAAAAAAAAATAATTTGACACTGAACAAAGACTACTCTATACTGGACTTGCTACTCGTGCCCCGCGCCAACCCGCCCATGACCAGTGGAGGCCAGTTTTGCGATTCCTGCCATTATAGAACATCACCCCTATTTCCCTTCCTAAGGTTTATCAGTATATATGATATACCGTTATCTTCGTAAATGTTTGTTCTATAATATTATCAAATAAAAAACAGTAAAATACACTAAAGAAATGCCATTATGAGAGAGTGAAGAAATATGCATGACCTCAATATATATTTAAACTCTTCGCCATTAAATATTTTGCGAGCAAACATTTTACGTGAAACATATCAATAGAAGCGGATTTTCATTAGCTTTCCATTGCTATATTTCGTTTTCTGATAAATGAATTAGAACCATGCATAAATTAACGTTAACAAAAAAAATAACATCATCAATCGGATCGGCAAGTAAGACAGTGTTCCATGCATACAGTAGACTATGGCTTATCAGTATAAATGATACGCTGTTATCTTCGTAAATGTTTGTTCTATAATATTATCAAATAAAAAACTATAAAATACACTAAAGAAATTCCATTATAAGACTCTGAAGAAATATGCATGAACTTATATTCACTTAAACTCGTCGCTATTTAATATTTTGTGTGAAGACTTTTTACATGCAACATATCGATAGAAGCGGAATTTTATTAGCTTTCCATTGCTATATTTCGTTTTCTGATAAATGAATTAGAACCATGCATAAATTAGCGATAACTAAATAAATAACATCCTAAATCGGGTAATTACCCCGATAGAAGATGTTATTTTTTTAGTTAACGCTAATTTATGCATGGTTCTGATTCATTTATCAGAAAACGAAACATATCAATGGAAAGCTAATGAAAATCCCGCAGAACGTAATTATTTTACCACACGTAAGGAAACTCTAGTGATTGTAAGTTCATTAAAGCATTTCAAACTTATCACATATGGGTACAACATTCTTGTTAAGACAGACCATGCTCCTGTAGTGAAATAATTTTATTCAAAATAGGTGTCAGGCAAATTGGCTCGTTGGCGTCTGACAATACTAGACATCGAACCAAAATTTGAGTATCTACTAGGCAGAGGCAATTAAGTGGCAGACTCCTTGTCACGTAATATTGCTCTTCTGGCCGCGAGCAAACTATTTTGTCCTTACTCTTAACATCGAGTATTATAGGTGACAACGTTATGTTAGATGTTATGGCACTGGATATATTATATGTATGTGTATGATGAAACATATATGTTATCAGCATGTGATCATTTTGGAGGTGTATGTACGTGTGTCTACCTCTTTCAGCATCACATTTGTTATTGTGATGCTCGGGCAGACACTACATCCTCGATAATGCTGACATGGACATAATGGTATTGTTCCCTGCTGCTTGCATTCTTGAGAATGCATAGTCAGTGTTTTGTGTGTGCCTGTGGTTCATGAATACTTATCTTAGTTTATAAGCATTGCACACCTGGACAGACACAACTAACCTTGGGTGTGTTTGAGTCATCACCGTGTGAACAGCGAGCGGACCTTCTCATTCCACGCACTCAGCAGTTCCTGTATAAACAACTGTCCAAGAAAGAAACCTTTCCTATATATCTCGCCGAGGGGCCGGAAGGGAGACAGAAGAGGAGTAGACGCGACATCAGGCGCTCCTAACTAAGACTCCATGTGAGTCTGTGTATACACATTACACCTGTGGGTGTGAGTGTACTTTGTCACGTAAATAATTGTTCTGGCTCTTATCTATTAAACATTAGTTTCAATGGCCGTTAGTAAAGAACCTCATGACATTATTATTGTTCAAACTTTATAGTGTACATAATATTTATATATATATTATATATATATATATATATAATATATATATATATATATATATAAAATATATATATATATATATATATATATATATATATATATATATATATATATATATATATATATATATATATATATATATTTATAATAGTATATTGTCTTACTCGAATCTTTTGGCACTGTACAATACTTATACATTACTTAAAAACCGCTCGACCACGACTAGCCAATAACACTTTATTGATGAGACCTCTGGGCAGCAAACCAAGTTACCTGCCTATCAGGAGGGCATCACAGGCAATCACCCCTACGGGTCATTGACACTGTATGTTAAATGGGTTGACACCAGTTACCTAATATAACATGATTAGAAAAGGGTAACATAATGACTTGGTGAACATGATTAACCACCTCTCCTTTGCACAGTCTTCACTGATTGAAATAATTACTAATAGCGATCTAATTCAGACATTACAATTAGTAATTGATTACTTGACCAGTAATGGTTCAAAAATTGTTAATATTATTATTCAGGCTCGAGGAGGATTGGACCCAACCCATAACTACGACACGGTTTGTTTACCGCGGTGCATTGTGGTGATAAGTCGGGGTCGCCGCGGGTGGACCTACTTAGGGAAAAATACGGCGATGGAAGAATTTCGAGTTTATTTTGCGTGAAATTGATATTCCAGGTGCTATATTACTGTGCTCTGTTCTCGCTGACAACAGTATAGAGAAGACCTGAGGTAATGGCTGATGTGCAGAGGCTTCTAAACCAGGAAAACAGAGTCACAACAGAGCCTCGTCAAGAGGTAAGCAAGTGGTAGGTGAGTATGTACTGTGTCCCTACCACTTGCTTACTTCTTAATGAGACTCTGCTGTGACTGTTTTCCTGGTTTAGAAGCCTCTGCACATCAGCCATCACCTCAGGTCTGCTCTAGTGTTGTCAGTGAGAACAGAGCACGGAAATATAGCACCTGGAATATCAATTTCGCCCAAAACAACTCTAAATTTTTTCATCGTCGTAGTCTTCTCCTTGTAGGTTGTACATATTCATGGTTATGATAGTATTAAAATACCTTATTAAGTGAGTTCCTTTTGTTGTCTTTCCTCATAAAAAGTACTGGTACATCATAGTTTAAGTGTTACTTGACGAGCCAATGCATACTCTATACCAACATCACCAACCTTTGCTTTGATTTATCTTATTACTCCATCCATAAACAAGTTGCATAACTACGGTGACATTACCCATCCTTGCCTCATGGTACCTGGTACTCTCGTCTACCGAAATTTTCGTCCCTACACAAATCGGGAAAACTCGCCGACGTTAATGGTTAGGTTAGGTTTTGCTTTGATTTATCTTATTACTCCATCCATAAACAAGTTGTATAACCACGGTGACATTACCCATCCTTGCCTCATGGTACCTGGTACTCTCGTCTACCGAAATTCTCGTCCCTACACAAATCGGGAAAACTCGCCGATGGTAATGGTTAGGTTAGGTTACCGTTAGGTTAGGTAAGGGTCAGGTTAGGTTAGGTATTCATGATCACAGGTAAAAGCTTATTAGTTATATATACATACTCCACTCCATACACACTCTTTAACCCTTCAATACATCCCACATTCCCTCCCAGTCTACTCTGTCATATGCTTTCTCTAAATCCATGAATGCAGCATACATCTTCTTGTCTTTTGCTAACATTGTCTTAATTATCATTCGCATATCTAAGATCTGATCTACATAACCTTTCCCAGTTCTAAATCTGCCTTGCTCCTCACTTACCTTGCCATTTGTGATGTTTTGTGCTCTTTCAATTATGATTTTACCATACAGTTTGCCTCATCACTGTGGAGTACATGATGACTCAATGAAGCTAAATATATGCCAACCTGGTAACAACATTGCCAATCTAGCATATCACAGCCCTGGACTTAGTCATTAAATCTACTGTGGCCAACCATGGATAGAGTCGGAACTCCTCCTTCAGTTCGCAATCAGATACAACAAAGGAAATAAATTCAACATGACATGAATTATGCAAACCCATAAGAAAAATTAAGGTTCACTATGAGACAAGAAAGAAGAAAAATAGGTAAAGAATCGTTTTATAGTGACCCTCTCCATTTTCAAACGCAACTATAATTTTCTGGTAGATTTTGATGCGTTTTGAAAGATTCAGACCTTGGATTTTCTTGGCAATAACTAGATATTATTTTTATCCTCTTGAATCCACCTGTGAAAAACTTGTGATTTCCAAGAAAAACAAACCAGATTATTTCAAAACACACAAAAATCAACCAGAAAAATATAGGTCACGAATAAAATTTAACAAAACCTAACCTTAACCTTACTAGCCTAACCTGACCGTGAGGGAGGCCTGGGAGAGGTGTCCGGCCCGCGGTCTGGACTACGCTGATGGCGACGGCGGATTTTCCTATATTTATTCTATTCAGAAAATTTTTGCCAGTGATTTTGACCGAAGTAACAGTTTTCCAAAGGGTTTGAGAGATAGTTGAAGACGTACATGACAAAAGGTTAGTCCTTCATAAGGTAGTAAACGAGATAAAGCAGGGTCACTGAAACGAATCTTAACCGAAAAATATATCATGCCCTAAAACTTATCCAGAGACATTTCTCTTGTAAATCTAGCTCAACCTACATAGACCTAATATAGCATAAGTTAACAATTAATCCATCATTATTGTATGTGGGGTACCTGAACTGTTCGTTCAGACTGCATGCAATACCTACATCTGAACTGTTCAGTGCACAAGTGGCACATATCAAAACTACACTGATATATAAGTGTTTCTAGGAGACTGCTTATTATTTTCCCTGCCTTCATGCATCTATTTCAACACCATTCCCCGCAGATTTTAACATATCAGAACCTAAACAGTAGCATACATATAAATAGATACATACATTCCTATATAGGTCACCTATTCAAACTTGTATGACTAATGGTTAGTAAACTGGGAACCTCATTTTACCTTCAATTTTTCTCTTATTGCATTGGCTCGTCAAGTAACACTTAAACCATGATGTACCACTACTTATTATGAGGAAAGACAACAAAAGGAACTCAATTAATAAGGTATTTTAATACTATAATAACTGTGAGGGCTGGGAACGTGGAGAATGAGGAATAGGAGGGAAGAGAAGGATAAATAAGGGAATAGAAGAAGAGAATTAGGGGAGAGAGAGAGTCTCTAATAACGGGGGTGGACGAGAGAGAGAGGCGACGATGTTGTGATGACACAAGCTAGCCTTATCTACCAGAGAGGGGAGATATTGCTGACCGAGGTAGATGAGCGTCCACGGTGAGGAGAAGGTAAGAGAGAGAGTGAGAAGGTGAGGGAGAGAGTGAGAGAAGGTGAGGGAGAGTGAGAGAAAGTGAGGGAGAGAGAAGGCGGGGAGAAGGAAGAAGAGTGCTGAACCATCACCCCTCACTTCACGCACTTACCTCACACCCCACATAATTGACTGTCGCACTGATAACCTTTGGCCTGTACCTCCCACCAACACACGCCTCGCCTGCCTCCTTGAAGAGAGGACAGAGAGAGATTCCTTCTTGCTTTGTGTGTGGGCAGACGTGCTTCGCTACGCACTGTGATACGTGACTACGAGACTAGTATGGTCTAAGTGCAGCGAGCGAGATACGTGGTATTCCTTCCAAGTACACGCGCTCAAGGATGTGGCTGAGACCCACTCTGCCGCTTCACCCCCGCCACGCCCTAAACCTACGCCCGCCACTCCGCTTGTTCTCCCGGGGCAGGTGCTATTCAACTCTACGCTGCTACGACGCCCTACTAGAGCACCTTCCCCTGTGGTCTTGCCCCTGTGGCCTTCCCCTGGGCCCCTGAGATGACGGGGCCGCGGCGGGGCAAACAGGGAGCGCTCTGCGCTGCCCCTGGGGGCGGGTGAGTGCAACTCTACGCTGCCACAACGACCCAGCAACACAACCCGCCCCGGTGGCTTTTCTCCTGGGCCCCAGGGACCACGAGGCTGCTACGGCAGGGCAACCAAGGAGCGCCCCTCATAGCTCCCCAGGGGCGGGAAGTGCAACTCTACAAGGCCATGACGTCCCTGCAACACAACCCGCCCCTGTGGCTTTACTCCTGGGGCCACAGGGATTCCCGGGGCCGCCGTGGGGCGACGAAGGAGCGCTCCGCTTTGCCCCAGGGGGTAGGTACGTGCAACTCTACGGTGTCACGACGTCCTACCACACTACCTGCCCCTGTGGTTTCCCTTCAGGGCCCTCGGGGGACCACTGGGCATTGGGTCGAGACACTAGCGGCGGGCTAGGGGCGGAGGTGAAACTCTACGCTGCTACGACGCCCTACTAGACACCTGCCTGCACCTGAGGCTTCCCCTGGGTTTCCCCTGGGACCCCGGGGCATTACGAGACACCTGCAACAGGGTCTTAGGAACCCTTGAGCATCACAGGTCCTCCAGGAGGCTACGCAGCAGATGGTGATGTATTCATATGATTGACAGTGCATGACAGGGGCGGGCGATTAATGGATGCCCCCGGGGTAGCTATGCAGGCTAGGAACCTCGGGGGGACAGGGAAGGTCGCCCCCCCGACAATGCCGGGGCGTTTACCAGCCTGGGGAGACAAGCTCCCTGTATCTCCGGCGCCAAGGGAACTGCCCCGTGTACCTCGGTACCAAGGAGATATGCCCAACCCGGCACCTTCAGGTAGGCGTGCCGGGGTTAGTTGTCATTGCCACGTCAGCGGCCGATTGGATAGAACCGTAGCGGGTTGGGGGACCGCTAAACAGGAGCATCAACTGTGTTGAGCCCCCCGCACTACTCCCCCCGCAGAGTGCGTCGAAGCTTAACAATAACCATGAATAGGTACAACCTACAAAGAGAAGGCTATGACGATGAAAAAATTTCGAGTTGTTTTGGGCGAAATTGATATTCCAGGTGCTATATTTCCGTGCTCTGTTATCGCTAACAACACTAGAGCAAACCTGCGGTGATGGCTGATGTGCAGAGGCTTCTAATCCAGGAAAACAGTCACAGCAGAGTCTCATTAAGAAGTAAGCAAGGTGGTAGGGACACAGTACGTACCTACCACTTGCTTACCTCTTGACGAGGCTGTGTTGTGACTCTGCTTTCCTGGTTTAGAAGCCTCTGCACATCAGCCATTACCTCAGGTCTTCTCTATAGTATTGTCAGCGAGAACAGAGCACAGTAATATAGCACCTGATCAATTTCGCGCAAAATAACTCGAAATTCTTCCATCGTCGTAGTTTTCCCTTCGTAGGTCCACCCGCGGCGACCCCGACTTATCCCTACAATACACCGCGGTAAACAAACCGTGACGTAGGTATGTCTGGGGCCGGTGAGCGAAAACCTAGGGCCAGATTGTCACATGTTCCCTTCGGTGAAGAGTGTACTTCGTCACGTAATTGGTACCGTCAAACTGTTTTGAGCTGCGACGGATATTGTCGCATCGCGGTGAAGGTAAAGAAACGAAGACCAAGCACAGAACATGTCTTCACCATTCCCTTCGCGGGCGCTGATCTCCTCTGTACTTTTCATCCCATTATTAGATATGATAAAGACATTTCAGTAACTTTGTGTTACTTTTTACTTGTTTATTGACGAAATTAACCTTTGTGCGTAATAAAAAGACTCAAAAAATGACCGCGCAGTCCTCGTCCACTTTTACCACTGCACCTTTAGCCCCGGCGTCAAAAATACACCCATGTTAATACCATTTAACCCAATACTACTTTCCTAACACCCTTCCTAACACTACTACCTTCCTAACCCACGCTATATACACTACACATTAACAAAAACACGTTAATTTTGGCATAAAATAACATTACTAACACAGCTACCTTCCTAACACCCTATTTAATCCACTACTACCTTCCTCACACCCTTCCTAGCAATACTACATTCCTAACACACTTCCTTCCTAACCCCTCTTAAAAACCCTATACCAAAACTACATTCCTAACACTACTACCATTCACCACCTACTACTTCCTGCATCCACACTACATTCCTAACAATACTACCTTCCTAACCCACGTTATATACACTCCACATTAACAAAAACACATAAATATTGGCATAAAATAACAGAAAAAAAATGCGGGAATACCGGTTGACAATCCTCCTTATATTAGCAACTGTAATTATGTAATGGGTGCTGTGGAGTGGTTAGGGGTTGTGTGGAGGTTGTGTGGTGGTGTGTGTGTGGTTAGTTTGGTAGTGTCTGTGGTATTAATGGCGTTTTTACCTGCATTTTAGAGAGAGTTGTTGAATCCATCCATGCTGGTTTGAGGCCTTGTTTTGTTTGTGTGGAGAGAAAATGTGATGATTTGAGGGTTAGCTGAAGTATTTCTGATGTTTTTTGACTTATTTTGTCCTCCTGCCCATACTTTTCATGGGTTTTAATTTATGAAAACACCCACAGACAACAACAACAGTACCACAACAAATTGGAATACTGATAATATTCATTTGATCATGGTCAGTAATTAATTCTTTAAGCTTCTGCTGCAATTTCAAGTAAAGTAACATCTGGCAATGATGACGGACGGTTGGCAGGTGTCGCAATCGTAGATAATAGCGTTCACAAGAACACATGAATTTTACCATGATGAAGTACTAGCATGAGTTCTTCTGCATCATTTTACATTGAAAATATGATTATTAATAAATCACAAATACTATAAACGTAATCTAAATGCTGTAAACAATGATGTTTGCCATATGTATAATAAACCCTTCCCATCCCTCATCTAGGCAATAAAAGGTTTACAAAATATGCATACTGCATGGCACAGTTTACAATGCCACTGATGTTCTCTTTGCATTCCTAGTGTAATAATATACATAATATGGACGAAACATGATTATATTATTATATAGAAACAATATGGCGGGCGCATTAGCTATCGTTTCAGGTATTAAACCTTTTTTATGATCATTTTTATGTCTATAATCTTGCCTGTGTGTGGAGCACATTTTTTTCTTTCTTATAGATAAAGCTACATCGGAGATAACATTTTATGCAGACACGCATCATATTATATATATATATATATATATATATATATATATATATATATATATAATATATATATATATATATATATATAATATATATATATATAAAATATATATATATATATATATATATAATATATATATATATATATATATATATATATATATATATATATATATATATATATATATATATATATATATTATAATATATAAATATATAATATATAATATATATATATATATATATATATATATATATATATATATACTAATATATTATATATATATATATATATATATATATATATATATATTATATATATATATATATATATAATATATATATATATATATATATATATATATATATATATATATTTATATTGTATATATGTATATATATACATATATATACATATACTATATGTATATATATACGCATAATATATATATATATATATATATTGAAAAATAAGTGATAATAATTAGTTTGTGTGTGGTTTTGCCATGTGAACTCGTAGATTTTACGAGATTTAGTTCACCAGTTTTATGTAAGGATGTAGGCACGTCTATTTCACAATGATTAAATGTCCATTTATTCACGTCAACTTGTCATCTAAATTTGCACGTAGAGAAGACATGAATTTCTGGTGAACCTACGTGCTCACAAGTTTTCACCAGATTTAGACGCAGAATCGACATGAAAATCTTCACCTGTGCCCACTGGGTAGATGCTACTGGTTGGGCACGGAAGAACCGATCTCTAATTCCGCTGTTCCCGGATGACAAATTGGATTGTATTACCCAATGCTGGAAGCCACTTTGACCCTTGAAGGTGTTCTAGTTCCTTTTTAATCACATGACAGTTTCAGCATTTATTAATGTATGCCCTCTACAAAATTAATTTATGGTTCTCTGTTCACTGGAGCTCAACGTTCTTCCTGATCTCTGAGGACTTCATGTATGTGTCCTACTCTTCGTCTACTGTCTTAGTAGAATGTCATAATTCCTACTATCATATAAATCTGTGACCAGCTTATCTTTTCACGATTCTAGATGTTTCAGCTGCTAAATGTGAAATTACCTTGATAAGAAATGCCTCCATTCCGTATTTTGCTCTCTCACTCCTTTAGAGAACATCAAGATTATTCATCACTATATTCATCCATGGCAGTTTTTCTTCCTTTTAGGATCCACCTCGATGACAGTTTGTTGTCCTAATGCAGACTCAATAAGTTTACTGGTTAAAAATGCTTATGTAGCACATGATTCTTGCCATATCGAATCCAGAGTGCTTTATACTCTACCTAATAGACATCTACAAAGTATTCTGAATTATTTCGATATCAAAACTTCGTAAAAATTTTCTACTAGCAATTTTTCCACCGTCTGATGTCAAGATAGCTTCTAGAAACATTGAACTCTTATAGTACATTAATGGCTCATTACCAAACTTGGAGTTTCCCACACTGACACAACCACATATTTTGTATCCAACGATGTTTTTGCCTATTGTGATATTATAATCCTACACACCATTGCATTTTTATACTGTCATATGCATAATAGGCGGATCCTACTGGGACTTAAGGCAGCGCTACAATCCGACAAGTTTCCATCGTAACTTGACATATTAATGCTCAAATATTATTTTAGTAAATGTTTGCATAGGAAACTAATTAGATTGTCCATTGTCAAATGTTTCCTACTTATTGTTATTCTTTTTTATACTTCGTCGCTTTTAGCAATACTGAATTAAGCTTTGGGAGAATCAGAGTATAATATGTATATAATGTATGTATGCAAATATGCTATAGATAGGTGTACATTTTCATTTCACTGTTTTCTTGTCAAGCCATTTCTTATTTTACTAATGTGAGGACAAATATAAAAAGCGTGCCTAGCAATGTAAGTTCCTAAACACTTCTGCTATTTATATCAATTCCAATTAATATTACAATTGATTACAATAAATATCACACACACATGTAATATTTATTCAACTATCATACTTGTTATTGTAGTGCAGCGTAGTTTATTATAAAGCGCAGATTTTATATAATGTATTAATTACAATTAATACTTAACTATGTAGATGTATTTACTTGTATATATATATATATATATATATATATATATATATATATATATATATATATATATATATATATATATATATATATATATATATATATATAATATATAAATATATATATATATATATATATATATATATATATATATATATATATATATATATAGATAGATAGATAGATATATAGATAGATAGATACTCCTTTTTGAACCGTGAGAGCGTCGGGCACCTCAACTTTTAGGATGTTCGAGCAAGTCGGCCATAGAAAGATTCTATGTACATATGAAAGAAAGATTCTATGAATCATCCTTTCACAACTGATGGTTCCTTTCCGTGCGAGTGTCGATAGTGAAGCAGTTAAGGCCGAAAAATAGGGCGTCTCGTTCATTTTTTCAGGAAAGCACCAAATTTGGCACAAATGTAGTATGGACCAATACAATTGTTTTCCTGAGGGGCGCCCAAAAATGCAGGCCCCCTGGTGTCTATTATATTGTATTGAATATTTGGTATTGAATTTCAACATGGCCGCCCTTTGTGACCTATTTCCCTCAATAACTTCTATACTATGTGCGATAACACCACAGTTCCAGTGTCTTACCCCATGTTTTTATGGTCTCTGAATCCAATGGGATCAATTGCATAAAGATTGGCGTCCGCCATATTTAATTTCAAGATGGCCGCCATGGTGTTTCGATTTCCTTGAATCTCTCATAGTAATTTAGGTAAAATTTTAATTCCAAGTGATACACATTGTTTTATTGGTCTCTGATAACAATCGAGAGAGCTTGTCGAGAGCTGCTTGGTATGGGAAAGGAGCCTGCATGGGAACTCGCGCGTGGTGACCCCCGGGAGTGGTGTCGTAGGGTGGGCGAGGCGACGCGCCCCCCGGCGTATGCCCCCAATGATTGATTGATTGATAACAATGAAATGTTATTTATTAATCAAAGTTACACACAGTTGCAGTTTTACCTTAAAATATTATGGACACATGAAAAGTGGATCGAAGAGTTTGAAGAGTTGTACTTGAAGCCGAAGGAACAAAGGGACCTACACCATAAACAGACTGGTAGTATACAACAAGCATTTGCTAAAGATGTGCGCTCCCTTGTTTCAACCATTGAGGAGATGGCCAACCCGTTCGAAGAAGACGGCAATGATATTATATCACTTGAATCGAAGGAAATAATGCCATCCAGCGTTAGAGAGACTGTCACGCACGTAAAAAATATTGGTAAAACACAGTACCAAACATTCATAGAAGAGCGTCTGGAGAAGCAGGATAAAGTTATAGTTGATGAAATATCTTGAAATAAGCTTCCACTTTTCAATAGTCCAGAGCAAGTTGGTAATTCAAAGGTAAAGGAAATGGTAGCAGAACTCAAGAATAACTGCCATCTGATTTCACGATTTTACATTGCGAGTCAGCGGCGAGAAAGAGACTTGGACAACTTCTGCCATGAGAACCAGGCGTTTCCTCCAGCAATCACCAATGATAGCAAAATGCGGCAGGACGCTAAATCGGACCTCTTACAATCGTTGGAGAAAGTTTTCCCTGCTGTCCATGTGGGTCCACAGGTGGAGGCAAAGGTCTTTGATGGGGCGGCAGTTGTCCACCTTCTGCCAGGGGACTCAGCAAAAAATTCTATGAATATGGCCAGAACATATTCATCCCATACTTTGAAGGTCAACTGCGAGACACCAGCCGTGTAGACATTGTATGGTACACCTATTATCCAGATAGCCTAAAATCTGCCATACACCAAGAGAGGGGGTCCGGATCGCGCCATCGCATTCTACCTGCGACGAAGATACCAGGGAACTGGAAAAGTTTTTTGCGGAATGATGGAAACAAGGAGGAGTTGTTCAGATTCTTATCACATATGGTGGTGGATGGTTTGAAAGGAAAGGGGATCAATGCAACTATTGGTGACAGCGTGCTAACATCGCAACCAGATGCCGACATCAAGAAGCTGAGCTCATGTACATAAGAAAAAGCGGATACAATAGTCCTTTTACATGTCCTGGATGCCGTGAAATGGGGGACAAAACGGGTATTGATTCGAACTGTATAGATACTGATATTGGGGTCTTAGCAATAGCACACTACTTTACCTACCAGTCACACGGTCTGAAGGAACTCTGGATTGCCATTGGCACTGGTAAAACGTTACCGCTATCTTGCCATCCATAAAATTGCCACCGGCCTTGGCCACAGGAAGTCCGAGTCTTTGCCATTATTTCATGCCTTCACTGGATGCGACACAGTGTCATTTTTTGCCTAAATTGGGGAAAAGATAGCCTGAAAGGCTTGGGAGGCATAACCCAGCATCACGCAGACCTTTCATGCTCTCGTTTATAGGCCATCTGTGGACGCTATTACTATGGAACTACAGAGCATAGAAAGATATATTGACCTCTATGACTGGACTACCAAGATAAAGACAGTGAATGACATACGCCGACACTTGTTTACGAAGAAGGCAAGAACAATTGATCATATTGTCCCAACAGCAGACGCCTTCAAACAACACCTAAAACGTGCATGATTTCAGGCTGGATACGTATGGAGTCAGGCACTTGTGCTCTACCCAGAACTTTCATCACCAGCTGCTTGGGGTTGGATGTAAACAGGGACTTCTTGGACCCCAATACCACTGATACAGGAGGCATGTTGAAGGGAAGTTGTTGGAAGGGATTAACATGGACAAGAGGGAGGGTAAGATGAGATCTGTGGTCAGGACGGAGGGGGGTGTCGGTGAGGTCAACGTGGAAAAGAATTATAATACCTTTGTCAGCAATTTGATTGAAAGTCAGAAAAAGAATATTCCTTATACGATCAGGGAAAAACTGAAAAAAAGTGGATGACTGAGTTTTTAAAACACATCATAGGGGTAAAAAGGAACATGTATTAGAAAGTTAAGGATGGGCAGGTGAATAGAGAGCAGTATAACGAGATGGCTAGAACGGTAAAAAAAATTAACAAGAGCAGCGAAGAAGACTTATGAGATTAAGGTTGCAGGGAAGGCAAAGACCGATCCTAAGGTATTTTTTCAGGTTTATAAAACAAAGACTAGGGAATTAGTGGGGCCATTAAAAAATAAGCAGGGGGAGATTATAAGCACGGCGGAGGATATGTGTAAAATTTTAAATGATTATTTCATAAATGTTTTTACTCAGGAAGGTACAGAAGGTACAGAAGGTAGCTGATAGTGAACAGAAGTTTAGAGGAGAGGATGATGAGAAACTCAAAGATATTGTGCTAATTAGGGAAATGGTAGAAGAAGGTATAGATGGAATGAAGAATTTTAAGTCACCAGGACCAGATGAAGTGTATCCCAGAGTACTAAAAGCATGCAAAGGGGTTGTTATTGATGCGTTAGTGCATATTTTTAGGAAATCGATTGATACAGGGGAAGTGCCGTTAACGTGGAGGAAGGGAGATGTAGTTCCCATATTTAAGAAGGGAGATAGAGGATTAATGTCAAATTACCGACCCGTTAGCCTGACGTCAGTGGTAGGTAAATCATTGGAAGCTGTTATTGCAAAAAACATTAGAGAGCATCTTGAAAAGTATAGTTTGGTAAATGATTCACAACATGGGTTCACCAAAGGTAAATCATGTCTCACTAATTTATTGAGTTTTTATAGGAAAGTTTATGCAACAGCAGATAATGATGAGAATTATGATATAGTATACTTGGACCTTAGTAAGGCATTCGACAGGTGCCCCATGGTTACTCTTAATAGGAAGGCTAGGAATGTGGGAAGGTTCTTCGTTGATTTGATCTTGGCTAAGTGATAGGCAACAAAGGGTTACAATTAATGGTTCTAAATCTGAATGGGGGCGGGTAACGAGTGGGGTTCCACAAGGGTCTGTTTTGGGTCCATTAGTATTCTTGATTCACATCAACGACTTGGATAGTAAGATTAGTAGTGATATCAGCAAGTTTGCGGATGATACTAAGGTAGATCACAGTCTGATGTAAATATTTTGCAAGGAGACTTAGATAAATTAAATGCGTGGGCAGATAGATGGCAGATGGAATTTAATATTGATAAGTGCAGCGTTATGAATGTTGGTAGGAAAAATCCTGGTAATAGGTACACCATGCGCAATGTATCGCTGAAAAGATCAGAGGATGAGAAAGATCTGGGAGTGCGGATAAGCTCAGATCTCCGTCCTAGGAATCAATGTATTGAGGCTCGAAATCGAGCCAAGAGGGTGTTAGGCATTCGACAAGGTGTCACATGGTTGACTCTTAAATAAGGTTAAGGCTCATGGAATAGATGGGAAGGTTCTTCGTTGGATTAGATCTTGGCTAAGTGATAGGCAACAAAGGGTTACAATTATGGTTCTAAACTGAATGGGGCGGGTAACGATGGGGTTCCACAAGGTCTGTTGGGTCCATAGTATTCTGATTACATCACGACTGGATAGTAGATTAGTATGTGATATCAAGTTTGCGGATGATACTAAGGTAGATACAGCGAGTAAATATTTTGCAGAGACTTAGATACTTAAATGCGTTGGCAGATATGGAGATGGATGTATATTGATAAGCTGCAGCGTTTAGAATGTTGTAGAAAATCCTGGTAAAGGTACACCATGCGCATGTCATCGCTGAAAAGATAAGTGAGAGAAAGTCTGGAGTGCGATAGCTCAGATCTCGTCCTAGGAATCAATGTATTGAGGCTCGAAATCAAGCATAGGTGTTAGGATTATTACAGAGTAAAGTGAAGTACTGAGATTATTCTAAAGCTTTGGCTAGTCAGACTCACCTAGCTTTTTCGGTTCATTTGGTCTCCGTATACAGGATGGTATTGCCTTTGGAATCATGCAGGGAGGATGACAAAATGATTCATGAATGCGTAGCTAGTTGAAAGATTGAAACTATAAATTTCATTACTCGAGAGGCGTGAGTAAGGCGATCTGTTAGAAGTTTTTAAGGGATAAAGTACAATATGGTTGTGGAAAGTTCTTAAGGTTAGTAAGCAGGGTAAACGAGAAGTAACGATTCAGCTGAAAGCGTAGATTTAAAAAGAAATTGGGAGAATGGTTCACAATAGGGTGTGAAGATTGAAGTCGTCAGGTGGTCATCGGATCTATTGGGTCTTTAAAAGGAGTCTGGATAAATTCATGGATGGGGAAGAGAGGTGGATATAGGTAGAGTTAGGTAACAGGAACTACCTCGTGAAGGTTTCACGGTCTCTTGTAGCTTCATTACCTTCTTACGTTCTTATGTATGTTCAGAGCTTACAAGCTGCCATTGGAAATCGGCCTGTAAAGGCAACTGTAAATGCTACAGGGCAAATCTGCCCTGCACATCACTGTGTGAGTGCGACTGACAGTGCTTGTAGTACTACGCGTATGTGCGAGAGCCTCCACCTTTCAAGTGCCCACAAAATTGTAAGGTAAAACTGCAACTGTGTGTAACTTTGATTAATTAATAACATTTCATTGTTATCAGAGACCAATTAAACGATGTGTGTCACTTGGAATTTAAATTTTACCTAAAATACTATGAGAGATTCAAGGGAATTGAAACACCATGGCGGCCATCATGAAATTAAAGATGGCGGACGCCAATCTTTGTGCAATTGATCCCATTGGATTCAGAAGCCATGAAAACATGAGGTAAGACTCGGGAACTGTGGTGTTATCGCACATAGTATAGAAGTTATTAAGGGAAATAGGTCACAAAGGGCGGCCATGTTGAAATTCAATATGGCGGCCACCATGAGTCATGAGTTCTGAATTTTTGGGCGCCCCTCAGGAAAACAATTGTATTGGTCCATACTACATCTGTGCCAAATTTGGCGCTTTCCTGAAACAATGAAAGATGATTCCTCTTAACTGCCTAACTACGAGAGACGGCAGGAAGATCTTATCGGGCAGCTAGCTTAGAAGGACGCACTTCTCACGGCTTCCCATCAACACAATGGCTGCTACTGTACTACTTCGCTACTCAACGGACTTGTAAATAAAATTGTACATATATGTACATTGCCTTTGAACTCAGCCCAAGATCATGTATCTGCAACAGAGACTTACATTATCGCTCCGGTATAGTCTAGACTCGAGACTCTAGACTCTAGAGACCCACCTAAGTGAAGGTGCTTCTGCGATTACACCTCTGCTAAGTGGGAGGACCTAACCACTAATGTGACCTGTGCACCAGCTGCTGTAGGTTATAAAGGATAGCAGAGTTGAAGTCTTGTTCACCAGGTTTGTCAGTGAAAGAAAATGATAACCAAAGCTGGTGGTGAACATTGAGATCCCCAAGAATGGAAATTTCAGCAAAAAATAAATGTATTTGAATGTGCTCCACTTTTGAAGCTGAATAGTCGAAAAACTATACATAGTATGAGGGGTTAGGTGATATAGGATAATATTAGTTGATATTATTATTATTATATTTGAATATTATATTAGGATAAGGAGATATTCAGCACATAAGAATTTATTGAGAAAGTGACATTGAAGTCGAAGCCAGATGGTAAAAATAATTGAAGATTCAAGTCTGTGGCACTAAAGAAAGATATGTCCTTGCAAACCTATACGCAAAAGCAAGCTTCGTTTTGAAAATTAGATTAGAGAGAGTAAAAGGAAACATAAAAGGTACTTTTATCCTTTTTTGCAAACATATGGAGTTGCGGTGAGAAAAAGATGAGGAGGACTAGAGGAGGATAACTGATCTTCCACAGATCGGAAGTTAGAATTAAAACCGCGCCGCGAATGTTGCAATAGTTTGCATAGAAAGTTAAAAGGAATATCAAGACACCTCGAGAAGTCGGTCCGACCCGGAGACATTTGTGGTTTTATCCCCAGTTAGGGACTCTGAGGGTGGGACTGTTGATTCCCCTTTTTCAAATCAAATTTTGGAGTGAAAGTGTAAGATTGTAAGTGGCAAGTAGCGGCATGTGAATAGTAAGAGAAGCTGTATTTAGAAGGCAGGCTGCAGCTGTTCTCTTATGTGATTGAGAATTTGCTCTGTTCAGTGTTCACACAAGGCGATTTCAGTCGCACGACTCCAAAAGCGCGACTGCAAAGTCAAGGAAGTCTATAGGAGCGTTCACACGTAGTCGCTTGTCGCTGGCCCAGTCGCGCGACTCGAGATATCCCTTGCTGTCGCGCGATTTTTCAGCGACTCGAGTTACATGTGTTTGTATGCCGTTTTGCCGCACACACGAGGCGACAAACTCTGCGCTTTCATGGTGACGTCGCGCCTCATTGGCTGGCGAGGCATGACGATAGCCAATGAGAGGTGCGGGCAGTCCACGTGGAGAGCGGAAACGGAGGAGTCTGTCTAATAAATAAATAATAAAACATCTATCCCATATGATGACTCTTTTCTTTTACCGTAACTTAAAAAAGAAAAAGAGAAAAGTGCGCATATATAATAACTACAAGATAATAATAATAATAATAATGATAATAATAATAATAAAGAAGCGTTCAGTAATCGAATTACATAAACAAAGGAACCATTACGCTCAAAAATAGATAGAATAGATAAAGAATAGATAAATACATCAGCTATTATAAATGACTGAAATAAAATAACCGTTTACCCAGCTTACATAATTTTCCCCTATATATATTTTCACTAATAAAAGCGACCAATTAACTACATCACACCAGTTTTATCTGTACACAGTCCTCAGGGGTGTCAGGTCAGGTCAGGCCACAGGTCATGCATGATTAGCAAACACTGCATGACCTTATAAGGATGTGTGTGAACTATAAAGGAACATAAAATTAAAAAAAGTAAAAGATAGACTATAAATTGAATTAACGATAAAATTGTAAAAATTTAAATGATCGGTAAGAAGAGAAAAATTTCACATCATTTTTTTTATTATTCTTGTTATAAAAAGATAAATGTGTTAATTAACTAGTGAAAACAGTTAAGTAATAACTAATTAGAAAGACTGAGATTTATATATATATATATATATATATATATATAATATATATTATATATATATATATATATATATATATATATATATATATATATATATATATATATATATAATATATATATATATATATATATATATATATATATATATATATATATATATATATATAATATATATATATATATATATATATATATAATATATATATATATATATATATATATGCATGCATATCATCAAATATGGATGAAGATAATTGGTCATGTAAGGTGCAAGAAATTACTCTCTGGACTATGATGAAGAGCAAACTCATATCTTTCGTATTATTGAGACATATTCTTCATAAACCTTATCTTCTAATCTTTATTCCTTGCATTACCGGGATTATCTTGATTGTGCTTCAGTACTTTCAATATTTTTTAAGTGTGGTCCAGCGGAGGTGGCTTAGGCTTGTACCAAGAGTGATGGCGGTCGAGCAACGAACGACGAACGAGCGACAAAGGCGAGGTCTCGGCAGAGCTTTCAAATCGTTACCAAGAGTTGACAGAAAAGCAGGGTCGGCTGAGATATGACGCGAGGGCGGATTGGTAACAGTGTTCCTTCAAACTTCCTTGCCTTGGTATGACTATAATTCGGATTTGCCTGTAAACTCATCAAAAACATCAACAGAAACGTTGCTCGGTTATGAAGTTGGTGAAATATATATTTTATGAAGTAAACAGTAGAGGCTTGTATTAAGCTAAACATGTGCGGTAAGATAAACTTCCTAGCGGGTTCTGGCAGCGACCTTGAGAATGGCGGCAGAGTTAACCAAGACGCACCCCGTTACTCTGAACTCCCTGTATTATTGTCACTCAAATCACTTATTGCCGCATATGTAATACCATAGACCACTGTATACCTGGACTGCACACGCGACAATGTTTTGAATTGCGGGGCTGCATAGGGGCCTGCGGGGCGCCCGACAAAGAGATATAGTGGTATATGGACTATCATATAGACTGGTTTATCATTATATATGATATACTGTAATCTTCGTAAATGTTTGTTCTATTATATTATCAAATAAAAAACAGTAAAACACGCTAAAGAAATGCCATTACGAGACTATGAAGAAATATGCATGAACTTAATATTCACTTAACTCTTCGCCATTTAAAACTTTGCAAGTAAACTTTTATCATGAATGGTATCAATAGAAGCGCAATTTTATTAGCTTTCCATTGCTATATTTCGTTATCTGATAAATTAATTAGAACCATGCATAAATTAGCGTAAAATAAATAAATAAAATCATCAATCGGGTAATTTTCCCGATTGATGATGTTATTTATATACTTATATATTTAGTTTTCTGATAAATGAATTAGCACCATGTATAAATTAGCGTTAACTAAATAAATAACCTCATCAATCGGGAAAATTACCCGATTGATGATTTTTTAATTTTGTATTTAACGCTAATTTATGCATGGTTCTAATTAATTTATCAGATAACGAAATATTGCAATGGAAAGCTAATAAGATTGCTCTTCTATTGATACCCTTCATGATAAAAGTTGAATCGCAAAGTTTTAAATGGCGAAGAGTTGAAGTGAATGCATATTTCTTCAGTCTCGTAATGACATTTCTTCACCGTGTTTTACTGTTTTTTATTTGATAATATTATAGAACAAGCATTTACGAAAATTACAGTATATCATATATACTGATAAACCAGTCTATATGATGCGTATATATATATATATATATATATATATATATATATATATATATATATATATATATATATATATATATATATATATATATATATGAATCCGAGCGGCCCTCCGACTTCAGGGCAGGTTCAGGCCTATGTGCAACAGGCCGATATTCCATGCGCAGTCCAGGTATACAGTGGTCTATGGTAATACCTATTAATCTTATACTTATACTTAATTACTTATTGGAAAATATCTTGTTAAAATAACTATTAATCCCTCCAAATTAGGAATGTAATAAAGATTCATCGAAGGTTGCGCGAAGAAACGTGGGTAGCCTACCCGTGTACTCGACCTTGATAGCCGACCGTCGTCGCTGCTCTTCGTTCTAAAAAATCTCTCTCTTATGCTACGAACGACCTTTCCTCGGTCGTTCGGCGCTCTACCGCCTTGACTCTTGGTACCAGCCTTAATGCAACTCCTCTGGGCCGCTTTGCAACCTTCATATGAGTGCATATGTAGCGTATGTGGAATTTTTGTCTTAAACTTTATATATTTCAAACAGCGTGATTGATAAAGATTTGATCGCATGAAATTAATTGAATATCAATGTGTTGGTTTCTTTTTAGATTTTTTAATCCACAATATCTAATGATATTTTTTTTTAGTCATTCGTTTCCCAAAACCTACCAAAACCCGAGGTGATCAGCAAGCAGGTGAATAAGTGTTACCGTGGGACCATGGAACTTGTATTGAGCCGGCGATCCAAACATTACCGTCATTCCCGGGAACTGCAAAATGAGAAGAATGTGTTGACATTGTGAAAAATATTGTTAGAGAGTAGCTAAATGAGTAGAATGTTGTCACTCGATATAGCTCTCTGTACACTGTAGTTGTATTTTGTAATACGTACCTATATATACCTGTATATATATATATATATATATATATATATATATATATATATATATATATATATATATATATATATATATATATATATATATATATATATATATATATATATATATATACATATTTATATATATACATATATATATATATATATATATATATATATATATATATATATATATATATATATATATATATATATATATATATATATTATATATATATATATATATATATATCGACAGGGGATTCTTGCGCCCTGTGTTGATCTCAAGAAGGCGTTTGACTCAGTGCATCGTGAGTTACTTTTTGATCTTCATAAGTATTTTTTGGTTATTGCTAATATTCAGAACAATTAGGAATCCTGATACTGATGATTTTTTTTTTAACAGTCAATATAACACAAGAGGTAATAATTATAATCTACAATGTCCAAGATTCCACACAACTCTTTTTAAAAATAGTAATATATATATAGCGCCTTCGTGGTGTAGTGGCTGGCGCGCCTAGCTACTAATCTGCGGGCCCTGGTTCGAATCCAGACAGTCGGCGACATCCTACCCATATGTTCATCCTTCCTTTCCAGGTTGGTCGATAAATGGGTACCTGGGGATACCTGGGGAAGGTAACTGTGGTACCCCGGGTGTCACACTAGCCCTGTGTCTCGGGGTAACGGTTTCTCACCCACCAGAGGCTCAAAGGCGAATGCGACGGAGATTAGCACGGAGGCCACGCGCAGCACAGCGTATCCCTCCATCTTTACCAATTATATTATGTAATGGTCCTTTTATATTATGGAATGCACTTCCATTAGACATTAATAACTTGTTCTTTACTAATAATGTATCCGAGAAGATGGTTAGACTTTATCTAAATACTATACAGAATTCATAAGTCCTGCTATTCCTTTTCAGAGCCGAACTCAAGTTAAATGAATTAAATGTCTCATCTTTTAAAATAATATCTTATTAGTATAAATCAATATAATAAGGTTGCCTGTATTACATATTATATTTGTATGTATAAACATGTCAGTGAGGAAGCTTTTGCTCTACACCCTGTGCCTGTACTTTATATTTACATAAACTTTGGCTTCCATGATTTGATGATGATAATAAATTTCTTTACTTTAATATATTTTATCATATGTTGATAGTCAGATGTTGAGGCCACTGATCAGATTAGATCAGATTATGATGCCTGATCAGATTATTCTATGCTTGTTAACATCACTTGCCTTTTCACTAGGAGCTCTAAAACACTTCACTTCACAGTCCTGTACTGCTGTACATCAAACCTCGGCGATCACAAGCCACATGATATGTCAACCTAAAGAGTAAAGATCCTCTCTTGTGGGCACCAAATTTTGTAATAATTGTGTTTGTGTGGAAAAAATAGTGAGTGACATAACCTCATTAGTCTCATTATATCAAGGGCATAACTTTTAAAGCAGCCTCCTAACTCACATACAACATCGACCTCAACTGTTCTAGCTAGAGCTCATCGTACTTAGCTGAGGTAGAGGCGATGTTATAGTCTTTATAGGAGGAATCTTCTTTGTGGTGACTTCTTTTTGGTTGCGTATGTCGGCCTTGAATGGCTGCACCATCAACGATTTCAGGCTCTTTCGGCTTGGTTGGTGTATCTCCTTATGCAGTCACCACTCAGTTAGGTAGTTTTCTTTCCTCATTGCGAGGAAAATATAAAATAAATCGATTATATGTCGGTTCATTCCGTTGATATAAGTATATAACTGATCTTGCTGGCAAGCAGCCCAGCAGGCGGCCGTCTCTTGGCGACGTGATAAATGTGTCGACATCACCTATACAATTACACATATTAATTTCATGTCATAGCCTTTTAAGACATATTAGAGGTTAACGCTCTTCAGAAGATCATTCCTATTTATGTGGTAACCTTGTCAATAGTATTAGAAAATCCTTGATAGAATCATTTAACAAAAATTGGATAAAGAGGTCAATAAGACAACGCTTTGAAACAACATTTTACATAGATTTAGAAGACCGTTAACATAACAACAATAGAACGATCAGAAAGGATAAGTATCATAGCTCTATATACTATGTACATTACATCCATACAAGTGTTAAGAACACATGATGTAATCAGTAAAATAATATAAATTTGTAAAAATGGAAGTAAGCGTAACTCTCATGTGATTGAAATACGTATTGGAAATCAATAACTTGCGTAGGCAAAAAAATCAGGTCACTGTGCATAAACGAGTAAATGATGTCTCCGATATACCAAAAAAGAAAGAAAACTATCAAATAATTATTATTTCTCTCCTGTCAGAGTTTCTCTTGTTTTATTTTTTATTTTAGTGGTAGTGAGCTTAAAAATATTAATATTAGCAAATTTAGATTGGCAGTAAAAACTTATGAGAACAATTATTATAATTAGGAAAAAATGTATATAGGTTTTTCATAAACGGAAAACGATAACTCCAGTATAGTATGACTGACCTCCGCCATAGCCACAATGAGGCAGCGAGCGCGTTGTGCCTCCTGCATGACGTTGTGTTCTGATACACTAGATGTGAATGCGTTACGGCGTAGTCAACACCTTTTATACCTTAGTCATGCGCATCTCAGGTGATGCGCTACATCAGACCTGAATTTTCATAACATTCGTACTACAAAGAAAAATAATTGGTAAACAGTATCCTGCACGCAGCTCTTCTGAACCAATCAGCAGAAGGAACTTGAAAGACTGCTTGTCGTTTTGCGATGGTAGGAGGAGCTTTGAGACAAAAAACGTTATCTGAATGTGGCGAGACTCGAGCACTTGTTTTATTCAGATTAAATGTTTGAACACTGCTTAATAGTATATACTTAATTCTACCAGATAGCGTACTCTGTTGATGGAAGGTTGTCTCCATGAAATATCTAAGAGACACGAGATTATCACAGATTTTCTCTTATTGCTGTTTTTGCTTGCTTTGTTTGAACATTTATTATCATAACTTTGTTGTTTGCAACACCACAAAATGGATCAAATCATGATTT
>JACEEZ010004615.1:0-11226 GCA_016584305.1 Chionoecetes opilio | reverse complement strand
ATTTAAGCAATGATTTTTTAGGCTTAGTTTTTTCAGTGATTTATAACTGTTTCCTAAAACTGAAGTATAAAAAATCCTCTTTTTAGTTTTTAATAAAATTTGCACTATAAGTAGCTTACATTATATTAAGCTTTTAAAATAGAAGAGAAGAGGTTATTTATTGTGATAAACGTATATTTGCAAGCGTTTTTCATAGTTTCTTCTAAACTGTAGGTTATTGTTTTAATTACAAGTAGTTTCTTATTATAATCCCAAAAACCCATAAAATGTAGCGTTTTCAAGATTTTACCCTAGTTATCAGAGTTTATATAGCTGTTTTCCTACAAATTTAAGAATAAAATCCTCTTTTAGAAAATTTGCACCTATAAGAGCTTACATTACATTAAGCTATTAAATAGAAGAGTAAGAGGTTATTTATTGTGATATAACGGTATATTGCAAGCGTTTTCATAGTTTCTTGTAAACTGTAGCGTTATTGTATATATACAAGTAGTTTTACTTATCATTTTGCTATAAACCCATAAAAAGTAGTGTTTTCAATGATATTAGCTATTTATCGGTGATATATAGCTGTTTTTCCTACAAATTGAAGTATACAATCCTTTTTTTAGAATAATTGCACCTATAAGTAGCTTCCCATCAAGCTAATAAATAGAAGAGTAAGGGGTTTATTTATTGTGATATAACGGTATATTTGCAAGCGTTTTTCATAGTTTCTTGTAAACTGTAGCGTTATTGTATATATCAAGTAGTTTTACTTATCATATTGCTATAAACCCATAAATGTATGTTTCAATGATATTAGCTTTTTATCGGTGATATATAGCTGGTTTTCCTACAAATGAAAGTATAAAATCCTTTTTTTAGAATAATTTGCACCTATAAGTAGCTCACATTAATTAAGCTATTAAAAAGAGTAAGAGGTTATTTATTGTTATATAACGGTATTTTTGCAAGCGTTTTTCATAGTTTCTTCTAAAACTGTAGCGTTATGTATATATAAAAGTAGTTTTACTTTTTATAATTGCTATATACCCATAAAATGTAGTGTTTTCAATGTTTTTTAGCTAGTTATCAGTGATAATTAGCTGTTTCCTAAAAAATTGAAGTATAAAATCCTCTTTTTAGAATAATTGCACCTATAGTAGCTTTATTACATTAAGCTATTAAATAGAAGAGTAAGAGGTTATTTATTGTGATATAACGGTATATGCTTGCAAGCGTTTTTCATAGTTTCTTGTAAACGTTAGCGTTTTTTGTATATATACAAGAAGTTTTACTTATCATATTGCTATAAACCCATAAAATGTAGTGTTTCAATGATTTAGCTATTTATCAGTGAAGAGGGTTTTTTTCACAAATTGAAGATATTTCTTTTATATCTGTAGCTATATAGCTTTTTAATTTGCTACAACTATATTTTACAAAATTAATAGCTAAATTATGTTTTTTCATGAAATTTAGATATCAATTTTAATCTTAAAAACAATGTTTTTTCAAGTATTTTAATGGATTTTTGAAGGCTAAAAAATGTCGATATTAGACATTATTTTGCTTTTTTACAAAAGTATAGTTTACAATGTTATGAGCTAAAAATGTATTTTTCATGAAATTAAGGTATCAATTTTAATCTTAAAACAAACGTTTTTTCAAGTGTTTTAATGTATTTTGAAGGCCTAAAAAATGTCGAAATTTGACATTATTCAGCACTTTTACACAACTATATTTTACAATATTATGAGCTTAAAATATGTATTTTAATGAAAATTATGTATCAATTTTAATCTTAGAAACACGTTTTTTCAAGTGTTTTAATGTATTTTTGAAGGGCTAAAAAAGGTCGAAATTGACATTATTCAGCCCTTTTTTTGATAGAGAAATTCAAAATGTGGTATTATAGTTGCTTTCGTTAGAAATTGCTATTTTATACTACTGTAAGCTTATAATAGGAGTTTGAGACTTTATATTGCGATACAATTGTATATTACACGTGTTTTTGATAGATTCTTGTTAATTGTAGTGTTATTATCATTAATAGAAGGAATTTACCTTATGATAATGCTTATACCATCAAAATGTGTTCTTTTCAATGATTTTAGCTAGTTATCGGTGCATATAAGCAGTTTCCTACAAATTGATGTATACAATACTTTTTTAGAATAATTTGTTTAAAACACCTATAAGTAGCTTACATACATTAAGCTGATAAATAGAGAGTATTAGGGTTATTATTGTGATATAACGGTATATGGAAGCGTTTTTTATAGTTACTTGTATACTGTACGTCTATTGTATATATACAAGTAGTTGTCACTTATCATTTATTAGCTACTGTATAACCCATAACTGACACCAGATTGCCCCCCGAAATGTAGGTTTCAATGATATTAGCTATTATCGGTGAATATAGCTATTGTCACGTACAAACTTGGACGTATTATAAAATCCTCTGTTAGAACAATTTGCACCTATAGTAGCTTCAACATTACATTAAGCTAATAAATAGAAGAGTAAGAGGTTATTATTATTGATATAAACGTATATTGCAAGCGTTTTCTAGTTCTTCTACAAAACTGTAGCGTTATGTATATATACAAGTAGTGTACTTGATTATATTGCTATAAACAAATAAAATGTAGTGTTTTCAATGATTTTAGCTAGTTTCAGTGATATATAGGCTGTTGTTCCACAAATTAACGTTATTTGTATTTAATATCTCTTTTTCGAATAATTTGCACTATGAGAGGAGTATTACATTACATAAGGTATTAAATAGAAGAGTAAGATGTTATTATTGTGAGTATAACCGGTATATTCGAGATATGAGCTTTTTTTTCATAGTTCGTAAAACTGTAGGTTATTGGTACTAATACAAGTAGTTTACTTTCATATTGCTATAACCCATAAAAATGTGTTTTCAATGATTTTAGCGAGTTATCAGTGGAAGAAGGGGTTTTATTCTACAAAATCTAAGTATATTTCTTTATATCTGTAGCTTAAAAAGCTTTATATTGCCTAAACTATATTTACAAAAATAATAGCTAAAAATATGTATTTGTCATGAAATTAGATAGGAATTTTTATCTTAAAAAGCAAGTTTTTCAAGTATTTAAGTATTATCTTATGACAGGCTAAAAAATGCTAAATTAGACTTTAGTCAGCACTTTTTACACAACTATATTTACAATGTTAGAGCTAAAAATACTGTATTTTTCATGAATCTAGTATCAATTTTAATCTTAAAAACAACGTTTTTCCAAGTTATTTTAATGTATTTTGAAAAAGCCTAAAAAAATGTCGAAATTATGACATTATCAGCACTTTTAAACAACTATATATACAATATTATCGAGCTTAAAATGGTGTATTTTCATGAAAACAATGTATCAATTTTAAACTAGAAACAACGTTTTTTTCAATAGTGGTTTAAGATTTAAAGGCTAAAAAATGTCGAAAATTGAACATATTCAGCCCTTTTTTTGATGAGAGAAATCAAAATGTGGAATTATAGTGTTTCGTTAGAAATTGCTATCTTAAAACTACTGTAAGCTTATAATAGGAGTTTGAGACACTCATTGTGATACAATTGGTATATTATTACGTGTTTTTCATAGTGTCTTCTTAATTGTAGTGTATATCATTAATAGAAGGAATTTACCTTATGATAATGCTTTATATCACAAAAATGTGTTTCTTTTCAAGATTTTAGATAGTATTGGTCTGAATATAAGCTGTTTTCCTACAAATTGAAGTATACAATCCTTTTTTAGAAAATTGGAACCTATAAGTAGCTTACATTACATAAGCTAATAAACAGTAGAGTAAGAGGGTAATTATTGTGATATAACGGTATATTGCAAGCGTTTTATAGTTTTCTTGGATATAACTGTAGCGTTATTGTAATATATACAGTAGTTTTACTATCATATGCTATAACCCATAAAATGTAGTGTTTCAATGCTATTAGCTATTTACGGGATATATAGCTAGTTTTCTACAATTGAAGTATAAAAATACTCTTTTAGAATAAATGCACCTATACGTAGTACTTACATTAAGCATTAAATAAAAGAGTACAGGTATTTATTGTGATATAACGGTATATTGCAAGGCGTTTTTTCATAGTTTCTTCTAAAAAACTGTAGGGTTATTGTATATATACAAGTAGTTTACTTATATATTGCTATAAACCATAAAATGATGTTTGCAATGCTTTAGCAAGTATCAGTGAAGTATAGCTGTTTCTACAAACTGAAGTAAAAAATCCTCTTTTAGAAAATTTGCACCTAAAGTAGCTCTACATTCTATCTCCTGCTATTAAATAGAGAACACACAGAGGTTATTTATTGTGAATTAAATACGCGGTATATTGCAAGCTTTTTGATAGTTTCTCTAAACACTGTAGGCGGTGATGTATATATACACATTAGTTTTACTTATATTAATGCCCCTATAACAACCCATAAAAAGAGTCGGCAATGAGTGTAGCTAGTTATCAGTGATTCTATATAGCTGTTTTCCTAAAATGAAAGAATAAAATCCTATTTTTAGAAGAATTGTCACACATATTATGTAGCTTACATTACATTAAGCTATTAAAAATAGAAGAGTAAGAGATTATTATTGTGATATAACGGTTATATTGCAAGCGTTTTTAATAGTTTCTTGTAAACTGTAGCGTTATTGTACATATACAAGTCGTTTTACTACTATTGCTATAAACCCATAAAAATGTAGGTTTTTCAATGATTAGCTAGTTATCAGTGAAGAGGAGTTTTTTCTACAAATTGAAGTATATTTCTTTATATCTGTAGCTAATAGGCTTTTTTTTTTTTTTTTTTTTTTTTTAATTTTTTGCTACAACTATATTTTACAAAATTATATAGCTAAAAATATGTATTTTTATGAAATTACGATATCAATTTTAATCTTAAATAAACAATGTTTTTCAAGTATTTAATGTATTTTTGAAAGGCTAAAAAATGTCTCATATTAGACATTATTTGCTTTTTTACAAAAGTATAGTTTACAAGGTTATGAGCTAAAAATATGTATTTTCATGAAATTAAGTATCAATTTTAATTTCTTAAAAACAACGTTTTTTTTTCAAGTATTTAATGTATTTTGAAGGCCTAAAAAATGTCGAAATTTGACATTACTTCAGCACTTTTACACAAACTATATTTACAATATTATGAGCTTAAAATATGTATTTTTAAGATAATTACGTTTGTATCAATTTTAATCTTAGAAACAACGTTTTTTCAGGTTTTAATGTATTTGAAGGGCCCCTAAAAAGGTCGAAAATTGAAATTATTCAGCCCTTTTTTTGATAGAGAAATTCAAAATGTGGTATTATAGTTGTTTTCGTTAGAAAAGTGCTATTTTATAAGTACGTAAGCTTATAATAGGAGTTTGAGAGACCTTATATTGCGATACAATTGTATAATACACGTGTTTTTGATAGATTCTTGGTAATTGTAGTGTTATATCATTAATAGAAGGAATTTACCTGATGATAATGCTTTATACCCTCAAAAGGTGTTCTTTCAATGATTAGCTAGTATGGTGCTATATAGCAGTTTTCCGACCAATTGATTAAACAATCCTTTTTTTACGAATCATTTGTTCTATAAGTAGCTTACATTACATTAATGCTAATAAATAGAAGATATTAGGTATTATTGTGACTAAAACGGTATATGCAAGCGTTTCATAGTTTCTTGTAAAACAGTAGCGTTATTGTATATATACAAGTAGTTTTACTTATCATATTGCTATAAACCCATAAAAGTGTGTTCTTCAATGATATTAGCCTATTATCGGGATATATAGCTATTTTCCTACAAATGAAGTATTAAAATCTCTTTAGAACAATTTGCACCCTATAGTAGTTTACATTACCATAAGCTATTAAATAGAAGAGTAAGAGGTTATTATATGATATAACGGTATATTTCAAGCGTTTTTCATAGTTTCTTCAAGACGTAAGGTTATTGGATACTAGAAGTAACGGGACTTTGATTATTTATCTTTGTGCTTTGATAAACCAAAAGAGTGTTTCAATGATTTTAGCTATTTATCATTGATACATACACTGCACTTTTTCCTACAAATTGAAAGTATAAAATCTCTTTTTCGAATAATTTGCACCTATAAGTAGCTTACATTACATTAAGCTATTAAATAGAAGAGTAAGAGGTTATTTATTGTGATATAACGGGTATATTGCAGCCGTTTTTCATAGGTTCTTGTTAAAACTGTAGCGTTATGTAATTATACAAGTAGTTTTACTTATCATATGCTATAAAACCCATAACAATGTAGTGGTTTCAATGATTCTTAGCACGTTATCAGTGAAGAGTGGTTTTTTATCTACAAATGAAGTATATTTCCCCTTTATATCTGTAGCTAAAAAGCTTTATATTTGTCTACGATATAATTTACAAAAATTAATAGGCTAAAAATATGTATTTGTCATGGAAATTTAGACTATGAATTTTATCTTCAAGGCAATGTTTTTTCAAGTTATTTAATGATTTTTGGAAATGGCTAAAAAATGTCGAAAATAGCTTTATTCAGACTTTTACACAACTATATTTTACAATGTTATGAGCTAAAAATATGTATTTCATCGAAATTTAGGTATCAATTGTAATCTTAAAAACAACGTTTTTCCAAAGTATTTTAAGTATTTTTGAAAGCCTAAAAAATGTCGAAAATTATGACATTTATTTAGCACTTTACACAACAATTTTACAATTAATGAGCTTAAAATGTGTATTCATGAAAAGAATGTATCAATTTTAAACGTAGAAACAAAAACGTTTTTTTCAAGTGTTTTAATGATTTATGAGGGCCTAAAAAATGTTTTTTTTTTTCGGGGGGGAGGAAAAAAAAAAAAAAAAAAAAAAATTTTTTTGGGGACCCCCCCCCCCCATATTCAGCCCGTTTTTTTGATAGAGAAATTCAAAAAGTGGAATTATAGTGTTTCGTAGCAAATGCATCTAAACTACGTGAGCAAGTTATAATAGGAGTTTGAGAAGACAATATATGTCGATACAATTCGCTAATTATACGGTTTTTCATAGTTCTTCTAATGTAGGGTTAATCATTAATAGACGGAATTTACCTATATAATGCTTATATAAAACAAAAGTGTTCTTCAAGATTTTAGCTAGTTATTGGTAATATATAGCTGTTTCCTACAAATTGAAAGTATACCACATATGTAGATGTCCCCTTAGAAGAATGGACATAAGAGTTATCAATACATTACGCAATAGAACAAGCAAGAGTAGGAGGTTATTATTGTGCTATCACGGTATATGCAAGCGTTTTCATAGTTTGTAAACGGTAGCGTATTGTATATGACAAGTATTTTACTTATACATATGCATATATAAACCCATAAAATGTAGTGTTTCAATGATAGTAGCTATATCCGGGATAATAGCTATCCACCACAACGAAGTATATATATATTCCCCTCTTTTCACAGAGAACAACTTGCACCTAAATCAGCTTTACACGACATATAGCTAAAAATCCCTCCGAGTAAGAGGTTATTTTATTGGATAAAACGGGATATTGCAAGCGTTTTTCATAGTTCTTGAACATAGCGCCTTGTATTATACCAAGAGTTTGAGCTCATCATATGCTATAAACCCATCAAAACGTAGTGCGTCAATGATATTAGCTATTTATCGTGAATATAGCTGTTTTCATACAAATTGAGAATAAAATGTCAACACGTTGAATAATTATGGCCACCTATAAGTGAGTCCATTACCACTTAAGCTATTCAATTATGAATATATGGACGTCCAGGAGGATTATGTGATATAACCGGTTACAGATTGTCAAGGCGATTTCATATCACACAATACAGTGCGTTAGTGTATATACAAGTAAAGTGAGGTTATGTATATTCATTAGCTATAAACTTCATTTTTTTTAAAATAGTGTGTCAATTTATTTTAGTGTTATCAGTGATATATAGCTGTTTTCCTACAAATTGAAGTATAAAATTTCTCTTTTTAGAATAATTTGCACCTAAAAGTAGCTTACATTACATTAAGCTATAAATAGAAGAGTAAGGGGTATTTATTGTGATATAATGGTATATGCAAAGCGTTTTTTCATAGTTTCTTGTAAACTGTAGCCGTTATGTTATATATATATAAGTAGTTTTACTTATTCATATTGCTATAAACCCATTTAATATGTAGTCTGTTTTCAATGATTTTAGCGATTTATCGGTGATATACAGCGTTTCTTACAAATGAAGTATAAAATCCTCTTTTTAGAATAATTTGCACCATAAGAAGCTTACATTACATTAAGCTATTAAATAGAAGAGTTAAGAGGTTATTTCTTGTGAATAACGTATATTGCTGCAAGCATTTTTTCATAGTTTCTTGTAAACTGTAGCGTTATTGTAATATACAAGTCGTTACTTATCATATTGCAAAATAAAACCATAAAATGTAGTGTTTTCAATGATTTAGCTAGTTATAAGAGAGTGGTTTTTTCTAATATTGAAGTATATTTCTTTATATCTAGTAGCATATAGCTTTTTATATTTTGCTCTAACTATATTTTACAAAATAATAGCTAAAAATATGTATTTTTTCCTGAAATTAGATATCAATTTTAATCTTAAAAACAAATGTTTTTTTCAAGAATTTTAATGTAGTTTTGAATGTTAAATAAGTGTCGATATTTTCATTAGCAGCACTTTACACAACTATATTTTACAATGATTATGAGCTATAAATATGGATTTTTCATGAAATTTAGGTATCAATTTTAATCTTAAAAACCACGTTTTTCCAAAGTAGTTTAATGATTTGAAAGCCTAAAAAATGTCGAAATATGACATGATTCAGCACTTTTACACAACTATACTTTTACAATATTATGAGGCTTAAAATGTGTATTTTCATGAAAATAATGTATCAATTTTAATCTTACGAAACAACGTGTTTTCACGTGTTTTAATGTATTTTTGAAGGGCTAAAAAAATGTCGAAAATTGACATTATTCAGCCCTTTTTTTTAGAGAGAAAATTCAAAATTGTGGAATTATAGTTGGTTTTCGTCGAAATGGACTATCTTAACTTACTGTAAGTTATAATAGGAGTTTGAGACACTTATTGGGATTACAATTGTATAGTAGACGTGTTTTCATAGTTTCGTCCTAATTGTAGTGTATATCATAATAGAGAGGAATTTACCTTATGATAATGAACTTTATATCCACAAAATGTGTTCTTTTCATGATTTTAGCTAGTTATGGTGATATATAGCGGTTTTCCTACAAAAATTGAAAGTATACAATCCTTTTTAGAATACTTGGGACCTAAAGTAGCTGAAAAATTACATGTAAGCTAAATAAACAGAGAAAGTAAGAGGGTATTTATTGTGAATATAACGGGATATTGCAAGCGTTTTTCATAGTATGTTTCTTCGAAACTGTAGCGTTATTGGATATATACAAGTATTTTAACTTATCTATGCTATAAACCCAAAAATGTAGTGTTTTCAATGATAGTAGCTATTATCGGGAATAGAGCTGTTTTTCCTACAAATTGAATAATACAATCCATTTTTTAGAATAATTGGACCTATAAATATCTTACATTACATTAAGCTAATAAATAGAGGAGTAAGAGGGTTTTATGTGATATAACGGTATATTGCAAGAGTTTTTCAAGTTTCTTGTAAACTGTAGCGTTATTGTATATATAAAAGTAGTTTTACTTATCATATTGCTATAAACCCATAAAAATGTAGTGTTTCAATGATATTAGCTATTTATCGGTGATATATAGCTGTTTCCTACAAATTGAAATTACAATCCTTTTTTTAGAATAATTGCACACTAAGTAGCTTACATTAAGCTAATAAATAGAAGAGTATGAGGTTATTTATTGTGATATAACGGTATATGCAAGCGTTTTCATAGTTTCTTGTAAACTGTAGCGTTATTGTATATATACAAGTAGTTTTACTTATCATATGCTTATAAAACCATAAAATGTAGTGTTTCAATGATTTTAGCTATTTATCGGTGATTTACAGCTGTTTTCCTACAAATTGAAGTATAAAATCCTCTTTTAGAATAATTGCACCTATAAGTAGCTTACATTACATTAAACTATTAAATAGAAGTGTAAGAGGTTATTTATTGTGATATAACGGTATATTGCAAGCGTTTTTCATAGTTTCTTCTAAACTGTAGCGTTATTGTATATATATACAAGTAGTTTTACTTATTATATTGCTATAAACCCATAAAATGTAGTGTTTTCAATGATTTTAGTTAGTTATCAGTGATATATAGCTGTTTTCCTACAAATTGAAGTATAAAATCCTCTTTTTAGAATAATTTGCACCTATAAGCAGCTTACATTACATTAAGCTATTAAATAGAAGAGTAAGAGGTTATTTATTGTGATATAACGGTATATTCCTTGCAAGCGTTTTTCATAGTTTCTTGTAAACTGTAGCGTTATTGTATATATACAAGTAGTTTTACTTATCATATTGCTATAAACCCATAAAATGTAGTGTTTTCAATGATATTAGCTATTTATCGGTGATATATAGCTGTTTTCCTACAAATTGAAGCATAAAATCCTCTTTTCAGAATAATTTGCACCTATAAGTAGCTTACATTACATTAAGCTATTAAATAGAAGAGTAAGAGGTTATTTATTGTGATAAAACGGTATATTGCAAGCGTTTTTCATAGTTTCTTCTAAACTGTAGCGTTATTGTATATATACAAGTAGTTTTACTTATTATAATGCCATAAAACCATAAAATGTAGCGTTTTCAATGATTTTAGCTAGTTATCAGTGATATATAGCTGTTTTCCTACAAATTGAAGAATAAAATCCTCTTTTTAGAATAATTTGCACCTATAAGTAGCTTACATTACATTAAGCTATTAAATAGAAGAGTAAGAGGTTATTTATTGCGATATAACGGTATATTGCAAGCGTTTTTCATAATTTCTTGTAAACTGTAGCGTTATTGTATATATACAAGTAGTTTTACTTATCATATTGCTTAAACCCATAAAAAGTAGTGTTTTCAATGATATTAGCTATTATCGGTGATATATAGTGTTTTCCTACAAATTGAAGTATACAAATCCTTTTTAGAAAAATTTTGCACCTATAAGATTAAAAACATCAACTAATAAATAAAGGGTTTA
>JACEEZ010004614.1:0-10166 GCA_016584305.1 Chionoecetes opilio | reverse complement strand
TCAATTCTTTTTTTTGTCTGAAAAAAGGCCCGGGGGCGGGTATGCTGGGGTTTAATTTTTTTGTGGGTTTTCTTTTTAAAAAAAAAAAAGTAAAATTATACTGGGCCCAAATTTTCCCCCAGATTAGGCCCAATTTACCCCATTTAGTGAAACGCGGTCCGCACTTTCATGTATTGCAAACAGGCAAAATGGAAAAATTTGTTCAATTTTTAAATAACTATAGGTAGTGACCCTTTTATGATTGTTTAAATTTTTTTTTGTTTACTTCAATAGATTGGAAACTAGATCAAAGTTTGTAAAAACCGGGCCCAAAATTCCCCCGGTCGGCACACTTATTTTAGTAGCGCTACTTTATTTAGTAATGTTTTAGTAAAAAAGTTTAGAATTTTTTGTGTACTTTTTTTTAAGTCATTTTGTGTACTTTTTTTTAAAGTACTTTTTAGTACATTAAAAAGTATTTTTTTTTGTACTTTTTTAGTATTTTTTTTGTGCTTTTTGTACCGATGAGCTTATTTAGTCGATACCCAACAATGAACCGATTTTATATTTTTCATTTGTAACTGATGTAAAAATTGAGTAATGATGTTTAGTAAAATTTGAAAGTCATAGCCGTGACATAAGGTGAGCCTTTTTAAAAGGTCACCCACTGATCACCGCGGGGTCAGTAAAAACACCAGGGACTCACCATAATAACTTAGTTAGTCACCACATATTGTAGGAATATGATTGGTAATTGTAAATACTCTTTTTATGTATTCATTCATTAATTTATTGAAAAATTTCTTATTGCAAAATTAATCATTTGTCTGTGCAAATGAAAGCAATCATTCTCTCTCTTCTCTCTCTTTCTCTCTCTCTCCTCCTCTCTCTCTCTCTCTCTCTCTTTCCCTTCTCTTTTTGGCTATATATAACCTGCATTATTTTAAGGAGTCATCCAAAACAAAAATTGATATCCCCTTTTCGAAAAAATTTACAGTCTTTTTTTTAGGGAGCGGGCGATAAAGGTTTTTTCCCCGGGGTTTCTTTTCCCGGGGCCAAATTGTACCCAGGAACATATACTATTCCCCTTGGCTGTCCCCCTTGTCATAAATGAGACCCTGCCGTAAAATTTGGGGAAAGGTTTTGCACCCTCTCGACCCTTTCCCCTTGGGACATGTCGGTTATTTTTTTGTTTTTTATAGGAAATTGGGAAGGTTAAATTTTGCGGGTCTGTGGAGCCTTTAAAACCTAAAAACCTGGGGGGAGAAGAGGAGAGAAGAGGAGAGGAGAGAGAGGGAGAGAAGAGAGAGAGAGGGGGAAGAGAGAATCAAAATCAAATCAAATAGAATGCTTTATTCCATTATGTAAAAGGGCTTTTCTCTTACTTACTAAAAAAACAATAATGGTGGTTTAATTAATGGAAAATTAGATTTTTAAAAAATAATACATAATACTATATTATATACATAAAAAAAGCAGTGTTAAAAAATTATATTTTTGAAATTTTAGAAAAGGCCACCTTGAAGAGCGTAAAGGGTTAAGGGTTTTTTTTGAACTCGTGAGTGACGGGAGTTTTTTTATATTAAGGAGCTTTTTCCGCTCTGGCCCTTTCTAATAAAGAAAGGGCCCATTGTCGTGTTTACTTTGGGACAATAGGTTTCGATTTTGTCTTGTTAGCAGTCATTTTCTGTGTTCAAATGGGGAATTCAAAGCCACTCAGGATAATACTTAGGGGACTTTTAAACCCTCATGCTTGATCAAAATTTTATTTTTTTTTCATCTTTTCCCCTAAATTCTTTTATACAGGGGTCGCACGTCGCGTCTTTTTAACCCCCCAGGCCACTTTTGGGAGCGAAGTTTTGCAGTTTTTTTACTTGCTGCATAGGGTTTTTTTGGGTTCCCCCCTTCTTAGTCCGAAATTTTAGACTTAACATAGTGTAGTAAACAATCACTCGGTGCCCTTTTCAAAAAAGTCTTTCACTCTTTTATGAAAATTAATACTCCTGTTATTTCTTAGTGATTGTGTATGTGTGTGTCGAAAGGGCTGTTCTTCAAAGAAACACCCAAAATTTTTTACATGCTTGTTTTTGTTTTATTTTTTACCCTTAAGTTGATGGGCTATCGTCTGGAAAGTTCATCAGAGGAGAGAGAGAGGAGAGAAGAGAGGGGAGAGAGAGAGGCCTGCTTGCATCTCCCATAAACCCAGGTTTTATTTCATTGTGCACTTTTTGTTTCCTTTTTCCACTGAAAGGTAAAAAAGGGAAAGACGAAACAAAATAAAAAGGTTTTGGGGTATGAAAATCTATTAAATTCCACTCCACAAGAAAATTTGTTCAGATAATCCTTTTTTTTTTTTTTAAAGTGTAAAATTTTGGTCGGAAATTTTGTTTTGTAACCCCCGCTAAAATAAAGAAATTGGGTTTTAAAGAAGAACAACGCAAAGGGGAAAAACATAAAAAACGGGAAGAAACCCCTGTGTACCACAACCCTACTCAAAATCAAAAACTAGAACTGTCTCCAGAAATAGGAACACTCGCCGACGTGAAAAATTTGGGGCCCGCCGACGTGAAATTTGGGACCCGCCCACGTGAAAATTTGGGCACTCGCCGCGTGAAAAATTTGGGGAAATCCCACGTGAAAATTTGGGGCATCCCGCGAAATTTGGGGCACTCGCCGACGTGAAAAATTTGGACACCGCCGCTGAAAATTTTTGGGCCTCCCGACGTGAAAATTTGGGACACTCGCCCCGTGAAAATTTGGGGCACTCCCGACTGAAAATTTGGGAAAACCGCCGACGTGAAAATTTGGAACACTCGCCGACGTGAAAATTGGAACACTCGCCGACGTGAAAATTTGGAGACACTCGCCGACGTGAAAATTGGAGCACTCGCCGACGTGAAATTGGAGCACCCGCTTACGTCGGCGAGAATTCCTATCGGCGAGAGTTCCAGGTACCCTGCAGCCCGCCCACTGCCATACACATGAAGCTTACCTCTGCTATTAGTGCATACAGACGCCACTGTATTTTCAAATATCTTGGGATATTTTTGTCTATCTTGGGATTTTTTAGGGGACAGTCTTGGGATTTCTGAATATTTAGTGGCATCCCTGGAAGCGATACTAAGCGCCAAAGGTCACAAGAAGAAGATAAACATGAAGCTTACCTCCTAATACTCCATACAGTCTACAGACGCCACTGGATGACAGGCAGCGTATCCGAGGGCAGTGTTTGGGGTGTTGACACGTGACACCTGCAGGAATCAAGGTGATGGTAATGCCAGGAGGAAGAATAACGCACAGAAACACAACCAAAAATTACCAGTCTCCCGTCGCACACTCGACACAAGCGCCACTATTTTGATTCTTGGAAGGCATCATGTCTATATAAACATGGACAAGAATATGCTAGAAAAATAAAAAATCCTGACATAAATGAAAACATATAAAAAATAATATCTCCTTATATACATCGATGTGACAGTTAGATGAAAGTATTACAGTAAAAATCGTAGTATAAAGCTTGTGTAGGTCAACAAAGGCCTCGCGGCCCGCGAATCCCCACAAAATGATTGCTTCCTCCCTCCTGCCCTGAAATTTCTCAGACAGTGAGTTATTAACATCTTAATCCTTCTCTCCCCTCTCTCTCTTCTCTCTCTCCTCTCTCTCTCCTCTCTCTTCTCCTTCTCTTTTCTTCTCCTCTCCTTCTCCTCTTTTCCCTCTTCCCCTCTCTCTCTCCCTCTCTCTCTCTCCCCTCCTCTCTCTCCTCTCTCTTCTCCCCCTCTCTCTCTTGCTCTCCTCTCTTCCCTCCTTTTCTCTCCTCTCTCTCTCTTTTCTCTCTCTCTTCTTCTCTTTCTCTCTCTCTCCCTTTTCTCTCTCTCTCTCTCTCTCCTCCTCTTTTTAAACATCCCTATAACTAAAGCCCAAAGGTGCACTGTCGTGTGCTACCTATCTTAAGGGCAATATACACATAAATAAAAAGACCTAAAAACTAAAACTAAAAAAACATTATACATATATGCATCACTAAAGTGTTTTTTGGGAGGCATTTGTTGCTGTCACTAGTGGTCACAGTTCACTAGCCTCAGCGGGTGGGCTTCAACGTCTCCCCGATTGGCCGCCAATTTTTACACTTTGTGTGTTCATCTCCTGGATGTGAGGACACCCGGGCCGTGAAAATGTTCCACATCCGGGAAAGACGCGGCCCACAAGGTGCGTTGGTGTTGGCTGGCACGGGAACGCGGCACCTCCCTGCATCACCACTGGTAAGCACCGTTCTCGTGCTTCGCGTGGCAAACTCTCGGAGGCTGTCGTAACCCAGCCAGGTGTGGCACCCCTGCACCTGTGCCTTGGGAATACCACAAGCGCCGCGACATCCACTGCGGGTTCCAGTGAGTCGAGAGGACTCACCGGCTCGAACTGGGCTGGTGGGTCTGGGGGTCTGCAGCATCCACCAGTGCAGGGCTCGACGCTGGATGCTGTCCAGCCTCCGAGTGTGCGAGGCTGCACACGACATCCAGGAGAGGGCGGCGTACTCTAAGTAGGCCGTACCTGGGCCTTTTTAAGCAAGAGCTTCCCTCCCCTGTCGAGGAAGCTGGCTACCCTTCGCAGGGCAGAGACCCTGTGAGAGGCCTTTTTGCAATGTGTTTGATGTGGCCGTCAAACCTTAGCTCTGGGCCCACCTCTACTCCCGAACCTTGACGGCTTCCTGGAGTGAGAGAGGAACGCCACCAAACCGAAAGCCTCCCTTCCACTGCTGGCCCGGCAGCGGGGGACCGAGAAACCACCATTGCCTGTGTCTTCTCCGGAGCAAAGTTCACCTGCCAACGTGTACCCCACTCCTGTATAACACTCAGCTGCTGATTGCCCTCATCAGCAGCACGCCCACTGTCATGTCGCGGGTGGGAGCAGGAGAGAGTACAGTCATCAGCGTAAGCCGAGACTGCTGGCAGCTGCTGGAGAATCGTCCACGCAGATGTTCCACAGGACTGGCCCCAGCACGAGCCCTGTGGGACTGATGTTTCCACTGGCAGGGACTCAGAGGCCTACCCGTTAACGACGACCTGGGGGGGTTCTTCCCTGCAGGTAGTTCCCCAGGACAGCAGGAGGTCACCCTGGATGCCTTTTGCTCGGAGTTTTTCGAGAAGGCCTCCGTGCCACACCCTGTCAAAGGCACCCGCTATGTCAAAGGGCCACCACGACAGTGTCCTGGCCGTCATCCAGGGCGTCCTGTCAGTTTCGGGTTAGGAGCATCACCCAGGTCAGAGGTGGACCGTCCAGGTCTGAACCCAAACGTTTGGGTCCGAGAGGAGGTAGTTGTCGCTGAGGTGACGACAGATTACCTCTGCCACGATCCTCTCGAACACTTTCCCCACCACAGACAGCAAGGAGATGGGCCTGTATTTTTTGGGGGTCAGATCTGGAACTCCTCTTGTGAACAGGAACCACTCGAGCCTCCTTCCACGCTGAAGGCCAGATGTTTTTCCTGCAGGCAGGCAGTGAAGACTGTGGTGAGAGGGACAACAGCTCCTGGGCGCACTGTTTAACAAATGCGGGCTGACGTCATCAGGGCCAGTGACTTTTTTGGTGTCGAGCCCTCGCAGGTTTTTGCTCGACCTGCGCCTGCTTCACCTCCACCTTATGGACTGTCTCTTTCACACTGCTGCCCAGACGAGGCGGGGGCTGCCGGGGGGCCTCCACCTTCATCTTTGCAGAGAGAGATTAGCCAGCAGCTGAGCCTTCTCCTTGCTGCTGACAGCCGCTGTTCCGTCCTGCTTGGTGAGTGGAGGAATTGAATCTTGGCGGTTTGATTCCCTGTTTCCTTAACAGGGCCCACCAAGTCTTGTTTCCCACGCCTGAGCCTCGTAGTTGCGGCGCAAGTCCTCCCCCTCTTTTTATGGCCATTTGCTGGACACCACCATCCTCCCGCAGGCCGCCCGGTGCAGGTCCTTTTTGCGCCGTGTCGGGTTTCCGCTTGAAGCGGAGCCACGCTGAGTACTTGGCCTCGGCAGCAACACGGCAACGGTAGCCAACCAGGCTGATCCGTGGGCTTGGTGGTGTAGTCGCGGTGTGGCACATGGCGTCTCTGAAGGGCCAGGAGGCGGGAAGTAAGGCTGCGAACATATTTTCCGCCCCGTCCCGCAGCAAAGTACCCCACGCCGTGGACTCAGGTCACGGCGCAAGGAGGCCCAGTCCGCCTTATCCCACACCAACAGTACGAGAGGTGGTCTCGTCCCGAGCCACGCCTATATCTATGTTAAGACAGCGTGGTGGTCAGAGCTGCCCACTAAACCTAGCTGGTGACAGCAGAGAGTGTCCCCCTGGAGGGCAGAGATGACAGGGTCCAGTGTCCCCCCCCCGCTCGTGTGTAGGAAGGTATGTGGTCCGTCAAGCCCTCACAGTGAGGGGGCTCTCATAGGGATGCTGTTCCAGGTGGTGGCTGAGGTCGCCCACCACAAGACGTGCCTGCAGCGGGCTCCACATCAGGTCGTCCAGGGGCCCCCGTGAGGTACTGGAGCGAGGCGGGTCCCTGACGTGGCGGGCGTAACCTGGCGCACAGCAGGATGGCTGATCGATCAGCCAGCAATACCCCGGGAAAAACATCACCTCCATATGGGGAGGCGGGACCCCATCGAGGTGCTGGCTTGCACTCCTTCCTTGAAGCAGACAGCCACACCACCAACCCTGCTCGCTCAAGGGCGGTCCCTCCTTTTTCCCTTGGGGTAGCCACGTATCTTGCCGAACGTGGGGTCAACCTCGTTGTTGGCCAGGTCTCCGGGCACCACAACTACGTCAGCACTATGTCGTAGTACACAGTTGTGGGGTCAGGTCTCCGATTGTTCGTTCGGAGACCACGGACATTGGGCGGAGATAATCTTTAATGTATGGCTTGGACGTTCTGGCCGTAACCATGATGGGTAGGGGAGAGCGTCAGGGGCCTGGTGTCCGGGGTGATAGAAGTTTAAAGGGCCCGCTGAGGATATCGATGGGGGGAGGGCTCCACTGCCGGCCCTGGCAATGAACCCCCGGGGACCAAGCTGCGACAAGAGTGGGCTGGGCTGGGGGTGGGTGCTGGGGCGGGCTTGGCTGAGGTTGGTAGTGCGGGGAGAGGGGCTGCCGAATACCTTTTCCCCCCTCAAGAATTTGCCTGAAGAGCCCCCTCCTGGCGCTGGTCGGCGTTTCGGGCGTAGCAGATCACAGCTGTGTTTCCCTTCGTGCTCAGTAATTGCACACTTTTTCTGGGGCTTGTCTCCGTGGCTGGTTGGCGCCTTGGTGCTCCTGGGTCGCTATCCTCGCTCACTTCTCGCGACCCTCCCCCCTTCTCTTATTTTCCCCTTTTTTCTTTATTTCCACCGAGGCGGTGGTGCCCGGGGCGGCGGGGGGTGTGTTCGCGTGGGGCTAGTACCTCGGTCCTGCCTGGCACCAGTACGCGCCCTGGCGGCGCTGGTTGCGTCAGCGTCACCTTGTGAGGTGGTGGTCGCAGTGGAGACAGTTGTAGTGGGGGGGCAGGTGGGGGGTCGGTCACTGCTGTTGTGGGGGGAGCAGAGGTGGAGGGTTTCAGGGGGGGGGTCAGTCCCTGCTGTTGTGGGGAGCAGTGGGGGGGTGCAGGTGGGGGGGTCAGTCGCTGCTGTAGCGCTGGGGGCACGGTGGGTGGCGGGTGATCTTCAGGGAGGTCGGGATGGGCGTCAGGCCTTGCCGTGAACCTTAGCTTCCTTGGTCTCCCAGAAATCCCACCACTTCCTCCAGGACTCAGATCCTTGGCAGACTTCCCCCAGTGCTCGTCAATGTTTCTGAGAAAGCACTGACAGCTTGGGAACAAGTTTTTATTTTTGCCTGACGCTGCTTGGAGGCCTTTTAGTCTGTCAGCAAGTCTGAGTGCTGAGGGAAACCCTCCCTGTTTTGTATTATCAGCTCTCCCCTCTCTCTCTCTCTCCCCTCTCTCTCTCTCTCTCTCCTCTCTCTCTCTCTCTCTCGCTCTCTCTCTCTCTCGTCTCTTCTCTTTTCTCCCCTCTCTCTTCTCCTCATCCTTCTCTCTCTCTCCCTCTCTCTTCTCTTCTCTCTCTCTCTTTCTCTCATTTGGTATCTTTATTACTATTATCATTATCATTATTATAATTAAATTTTTACTTTGAATTCAGTATTGATAAAATTTTTGTTACTATTATGACTATTTTGACATTATTATTATTATATATAATTTTTTTTTTCTTTTTTTTCTCATCATTGTTATATCGATATAATTTTTTATCACTATTAATTAATTTTCATCTATTATCATTATTGTCTTCTTTTTTTTTTCCATTATTGCTATTTATTTATTTTGATTATTATCACTTTTACCATAGTTATTATTATTGAGTCTTATTATTATTTTTTACTATACCAATTTTTTTTTTTTTTTTTTTCATTACCATTATTAGCGTTTTTATTTTTATTTTATATTATTATTATTTATTTTTATTATTATTATTATTATTATTATTATTACAGGTATTGTTATCTCTTTTCTTACTTAAAATTATTAGGTATGTCAATGTATGATTATCAATATCCCCTTTAGTCCACGAGAGACAACGAAATTATCATAGCCCTGAGGTCCATAAAAGAGCTTCAGCTTAATGGACCGTGGCTTATATGACTGTATGATTGATTATGAACACTATTGTATTACACCAAGCCAAATAAAACTATCAGTATCAAGTCTCTCTCTCTCTCTCTCTCTCTCTCTCTCCTCTCTCTCCTCTCTTCTCCTCTCTCTCTCTCATCTCTCTCTCTCTCTCTCTCCTCTCTCTCTCTCTCTCTCTCGTCTCTCTCTTCTCTCTCTCTCTCTCTCTCTCTCTCCTCTCTCTCTCTCTCTCATCTCTCTCTCTCTCCCCCCCCCCCCCCCCTCCTCCTCCATATCCGGGCCGATGCGGATCTCTCTTCCATCTAACACTCAGCAACAGAAGATAGATGGCGCGAGGCTGTCAGGAGCGTAGGAAAAATGATCTCACAGGGAGGGTCAGGAACTCAGCAGGAGGCTCACCCTGACACCTGGGTCCCGTGGGAGGAGACGCCACCTGCATACTGAACATTGCTCGGGATAAATGCGATAGCAAGGTGTCGTTGGGGCCTTGTGTGCTCTTTTATACCAAGCGTCATAGTTACCTTGGATAATAGCGTTGGGTTTGCAAGGTTTTCGTGTGGGATTAAAATGTAATCAGGCGTTGCTCCGTCGGATTCAAGCTGGAAAAGCGTAGATTTAAAAAAGAAAAAGGGAAAAACTGGTCCACAAATAGGGTGATAAATGATTGAAATGGACTCAGTAGACAGGTAGTTAGTGCTGAGTCATTAGAGAGTTTTAAAAGGACGCTAGATAAATTCATGGATGGGGATGAAAGGTGGATGTAGGTAGTGTTAAGTAACAGGAACTACCTCGTGTAGGTCTCGCGGCCTCTTGTAGCTTCCTTATTTTCTTATGTTCTTATGTTCATATGTTGACTCTGTAGATTTCCATTTAAGGGTTGTGATGGTTGGTCCTCGCCCGTGGTGGTGCAGGCAGGATTATTGTAGTTACGCCTGTGATGATTAGAAGCTCGTGCCTTTATTTATCTCTATCACTAAAGCCTTGTGTCCTCCGATGCACTATCCGTCGAAGTAAAGGGAGATGGGCAAACAGGTTGTCCCTGATGAAACTCGAACTCGGGATAACATTGTCAAGAAACATACATACAAAATCAGACAGACAGTTTTCCGCATTCCTGTCTCACATTCTTTTTCACTCCCTCGCACATTGTGTATACATATGTTCACCTTCAAAAAGTGAGACGCCCACCTCTTTATTTTTTCTCAATACAGCCTCCTGCTCGCTACACACACTCTTTTCCGCTTGAAGTGATCGTTTAGCAAGAACCTTCCTGGACACGGGATAGCATGGAACGGGCTCACACTGCATACTGGAATGAAAGGCTGTTTTTTTTCTTAGCCTCCCTCAAGACTATCTACTTCATGAAACGTTAGGGAGGTTAAGGTCAATGAAAGGAAGTGCAGTCAGTTCGTACACAAGTTGTTTTGTATACTAGTAGATTCGTACACCTAAAAGTGTTTCTATCTATAGAACCATAGTCGTTCGTACCTCAGCTCAGAGTTGACCTTGACTACTAAGTAAAACCCGTATGCAAACTCAGTTATCCCGTCGAAACACTTTTAAA
>JACEEZ010004612.1:7500-11542 GCA_016584305.1 Chionoecetes opilio | reverse complement strand
TCTTCCACATTTCTCCTTTCTTTATTACTTTCCTCATAATTTTTTCCTCATATCTTCCCCGCTTCCCATTATCTTCCTCATATTTTTCCCAAAACCTTCCTCATACTTTTCCCTCATACTCACTCCTTCCTCCTCATAATCTCCCTCATACTCTTCCTCATACTCTTCCTCATAATCTCCCTCATACTCTTCCTCATACTCTTCCTCATACTCTTCCTAATAATCTTCCTCATATTCTTCCTCATATCTTCCTCATTATCTCCCTCATACTCTTCCTAATAATCTTCCTCATACTCTTCCTCATATTCATTCCTCATATTCTTCCTCATACTCTTCCTCATACTCTTCCTCATACTCTTCCTCATACTCTTCCTCATACTCTCCCTCATGATCTCTCTATTCTTCCTCATTTCCACATTACACTCCCTCTTTTCAGGTTCATTGCTTTCTCCACCTACTTTCATCCACATTTAAAGTCTCCTCCTCCTCCTCCTCCTCCCTCCTCCTCCCCCCCTTCCTCCTCCTCCTCTCCTCTCCTCCTCCTCCTCCTCCTCCTCCTCCTCCTCTCCTTCTTCCTTGTTTTCTCTCTCAAGTGCCTCTCACAGCTCTCTTCTTAGTCTTCTTCTTCCTTCTTTATTACCTCCTTTACTACCCCTTCTTCCTCCTCCTTTTCTTCCTTATAATTTTCCCTCCATTCCATTCCCTATTCTCTCTCTCTCTCTCTCTCCTCTCTCTCTCTCCCCCTTCTCTCTCTCTCTCTCTCTCTCTCTCTCCTCTCTCTCTCTCTTCTCTCTCCTCTCTCTCTCTCAGTACCTATTTTCACTTTCCCTCCTCCTCCTCCTCCTCCCTCCTCCTCCTCCTCCTCCTCCTCCTCCTCCTCTCCTCCTCCTCCTCCCCCTCCCCCTCCTCCTCCTCCTCCTCCTCCTCAGGAAAAGGATTTAGGTGTCATCATCAGTAATGATCTGAAAACCAGTCCGCATTGCCTAGCTGCCAGTAAAAAGGCAAATATGATGTTGGGCTTTATTAAACGTAACTTTGAACATAAAACTCCGAAAGTAATGACACAATTATACACTCCTTGGTTAGGCCACACTTGGAATATGCCGTTACAATTCTGGTCGCCCTGTTCGTAAAAGATCAAGCCAAATTGGAATCAGTGCAAAGAAGAGCAACCAAACAATTCCATCTCTGCGAAATTCATCTTATGAAGAGGGACTGCGGAAACTTAATATGTTTTCCTTAAAGAATCGTAGAATCCGTGGGGACTTGATAGAAACCTTTAAGATCCTAAAAGGATTTGATGTCATTAATCAAGAGAACCTATTCGAGCTTTCAACTCAAGTGACAACAAGAAATAAGGGTTTAAAACTAAACGGTCAACGTTGCATCACCGATCTCCGTAAACATTATTTCAATGTTAGAGTCGTTGAACGATGGAACAAGTTACCAGCAAATGTTGTCGGAGCCAGCACAATAACTACATTCAAAAACAGACTTGACGTGCACTGTAAAGTAAATGGGTATTGATAGTGCGAATTCGTATCTAGTCCCCCGTATCGATTAGTTGTAGTGGTAGTGGTAGTTGTAGTTAGTATTTTTCATATCCTATCATTCTGCACTATGAAACGTCCATGTTCCTATCCTCTTTAGAGACATGGTATCATTTTCCAACTGTTTTCTTACAAGTAGTTGATAGTTAGTAGTATGTAGTTCAGCAGATACCCTCGCTATGGACCAATAGGTCTCCTGGTGTCTGTTATTCCTATGTAATCCTATGTAATCCTCCTCCCTTTCCTCCTGGGTTGTTGCTCTTACCGCCTCTCCCTTTAGTGTCATCTCCACTCTCCCTTCGGTACTTCTCTCTCTCTCTCTCTCTTCTTCTCTCTCTCTTCTCTCTCTCTCGTCTCCTCTCTCTCTCTCTCTCTTCTCTTCTCTCTCTCTCTCTCTCTCTCTCTCTCTCTCTCTCTCTCTCTCTCTCTTTACTGCCAAAACAAGCCCTTACCACCTGTCTGTGATTCCCTTAAAGATAATATCATCTCCCCCTTTGCCTTCCCTTACCCTTTGTGGCCTTTAAATCTGCCCTTTATTTTCTCTCCCTTTATTGTTATCTCTTATTTTTATATATCTTCTTTTATCTATTATTTTTTCCTCGTCTCTCATCTCGTCTTTTCCTCCTCTTTCTCCTTCTCTCTCTCTTCTTCCTCCTCTTCTTCTTCTTCCTCCTCTTCTTCTTCTTCCTCCTCTTCTTCTTCTTCCTCCTCTTCTTCTTCTTCCTCCTCTTCTTCCTCCTCCTCTTCTTCTTCTTCTTCCTTATTGTATCGAAGTTTCCCTTTGACCCTTTTTCGCCCTTTTTCTTGATCTATATTCCTGTAGTTCCTCCTAGTTCCTCCCTTTATCCTTTTCTTCCATTCTCCTTTATCAATTTTTGTTTCACTTGTCTTTTCTTTTTGTTGGTTTATTTTACTCGCTATACTTTCCTTTCCTTTCCCTATTTCCCCCTATTTGCTCTCTCCCCCCTATTTCCTCTCTTTCCTCCCTATTTCCCCCCAATTTCATCCCTATTTCCCCCCTATTTGCTCTCTCCCCCTATTTCCTCTTTCCTCCCTATTTCCCCCCCTATTTCCTCTCTTTTTCCTCTCTGTCCTCCCTATTTTCCCCCCCTATTTCATCCCTATTTTCCCCCCCTATTTGCTCTTTCCCCCCTATTTCCCTCTCTTTCCTCCCTATTTTCCCCCCTATTTCATCCCTATTTCCCCCCCTATTTGCTCTCTCCCCCCCTATTTCCTCTCTTTCCTCCCTATTTCCCCCAAATTTCATCCCTTTTCCCCCCCTATTTGCTCTCTCCCCCTATTTCCTCTCTTTCCTCCCTTTTTCCCCCCCCAATTTCATCCCTATTTCCCCCCCTATTTGCCCCTTTTCTCCCCCCTATTTCCTCTCTTTCCTCCCTATTTTCCCCCTATTTCATCCCCCTATTCCCCTCTCTATCTCCTTTTCTTCCCTCTTTTGTTACTTTTTCCCCTTCCTTTTACAAAAAACCATTATTTTTTCTTCCTATTTTCCCCCTTTTTCCCATTTTTCCTCTTTTTCCCCTCCCTATTTTCCCCTATTTTTCCTCTCTTTTTTCCCCCTCTATTTCCTCTTTTCCCCCTATTTCCTCTTTCCTCTCTTTCCCCTATTTCCTCTCTTCTCTTTTTCCTCCCTATTCCCCCTATTTCCTCTCTTTTTCCTCTATTTCCCCCCTATTTTCCCCCTATTTCCTCTTTTTCCCCCCCTATTTCCTCTATTTCCTCCCTATTTCCTCTCTTTCCCTTTTTTTCCCTATTTTCCCCCAATTTCCTCTTTTTCCCCTATTTCCTCTATTTCCTCCCTATATTCCCCCTTTTTTCCCTCTTTTTCCCCCCTATTTCCTCTTTTTCCTCCCTATTTCCCCCTCTCTCCTCTTTCCTCCCTATTTGCCCCCTATTTCCTCTTTTTCCTTTTTCCTCCTATTTCCCCCCTATTCCTCTCTTTCCCCCTCTTTTTGCTCTCTTTCCCCTCTATTTCCCTCTCTTTTCCCCTCTATTTCCTCCCTATCCCTCTCTTTCCTCTCTATTTTTTCCCCTATTTCCTCCCTATTTCCCCTTCTATTTCTCGTTTTTTTTTTCCCCATATTTCCTCTCTTTCCTCCCTATTTTCCCCTCTATTTCCTCTCTTTTTCCTCTTTCCTCCCTTTTTTCCCCCCTATTTCATCCCTATTTCCCCCCAAATTTGCTCTCCCCCTATTTCCTCTCTTTCCTCCCTATTTTCCCCCCCTATTTCATCCCTATTTCCTCCCCTATTTGCTCTCCCCCTTTTTTCCTCTCTTTCCTCCCTATTTTCCCCCTATTTCCCCCCTATTTGCTCTCTCCCCCTATTTCCTCTCTATCCTCCCTATTTTCCCCCTTTTCCTCTCTTTTTCCTCTATTTCCTCCCTATTTTCCCCCTATTTCCTCTCTCTTATACCCTTTCGTTTCCATCTTTGTTCCTTCAATCATTACTTGAAATACATCGGTTTCTTTTCCCT
>JACEEZ010004611.1:198526-228345 GCA_016584305.1 Chionoecetes opilio | reverse complement strand
GCAGTTAACAGTAACAATCAACATAAATAGTGTTGTTTATCAATAGCTAGTAGTAGTTATAATTATAATTAATAATAATAATAATATTAATAGTAGTTATGATTATAGCTATAATAATAAATAATAATAATAATAATAATGAATAATAGTAGCTCTAATTAATACTAGTAATAGTAGTATAATATTAGTTCTAATAATAATAATAATAATAATAATAATCGTAGTTCAATAATCATAATAATAATAATAAGTTATTAATAATAATAATAGTAATAGTAGTTATAATTTAATATAATAATAGTATAGTAAGAGTAGGTAGTTATAATAATAATAATAATAGTAATAGTAATATTAGGTTATAATTAATAGCATAATAATAATAGTAGTTATAATAATAATAATTAATAATAATAGTAGGTTATAATAATAATAATAATAATAGTAATAGTAAGAATAATTAACAAGTAATAGTAATAATAATAATAATAATAATATTTAATAATAGTAAAAAATAATAATAATAGTAATAGTAGTTATAATATTAAAAAATAATAATAATATAATAGTAGTTATAATAATACATAATAGTAATAGTAGTTATAATAATAATAATAGGAATAGTAATAGTAGTTATAATTATAATAATAATAGTAATAGTAATAGTATAGTAGGATATAGAAATATAATGAATAATAAATTAATATTATAAATAAAAAATAATGCTCTTGATAAGAAACAGTGTTGAAAAGATTACGATAATAATAAGAACTTTATAATAGTCGTAATTACAGTTAGACAAATTGTTTATAATAGTTAGTAATAAGAATTCCAATAAGTTATATTCATAAAAGTGCATATTATGATCATGATCATTATAATGACGAGAATAATTATGATAATGATAATAATAATGAAATGATTAATAATAATAATAATGATAATAATAATAAAACTAATAAATAATAATACTAATAATAATAATGATAATAATAATAATAAAATAATGATAATAATGGATAATAAATAATTAATAATGAGAATAAAATAATAATAATCATATAAATGTAATATATTAATAATGATAATTAAAAAAAATAAAATGATAATAATTAATGAATAATAATACTGATAATAATATAATAATCATAATGCTAATAAAGATAATAATAATAATAATAATAATGAATAATAATTAATAATGATAATAATAATAATATAATGTAATAATGATAATAATGATAATAATGATAATAATAATAATAATGAGAATAATAAGATAATAATAATAATACTGAAATAATAATAATAATTGATAATAATAATAAAATAATAATAATAATAATAATACTAATTAATAAGAAAAAATGTAAAGGGATAAGATGGCAGTAAGTAAATAAAATAATTGGTATTATTAGTAAATATGATGAATGACAAATAGTAATCTATTATAATAATAATGATAACAGTGAAAAGTCAAAAAAATATAGTTATTTAAATTTAATAGCAATAAAAAAATAATTGATGCTAAACTAAGTAAAACAATAGGTAATAATGACAATGATAATAATTTATTATAGTAAATAATAAGAATAAACAATGATTAGTTATAATAATACTTATTTAACGGATTATATTCTAACATAGTCAACTAATGGACATGAATGCAAATAATTGTGTGTGTGGTGCTGACTGTTGTGTGTGTGAATCCCTGACCGTGTACACAAATAGCCTGGCGTGTATGGTGTGTTGTGTCTATCCTGCCGTGTACCCAGATAGCCTGGCAGTGTGTGTGTTGTGTGTGGTTCCCTGCCGTGTACACAGGATGCCTGGCGTGTGTTGTGTGTGTGTGTGTCTATGCCCGCCGTGTACAACAGATAGCCTGTCCGTGGTGAGTATGTACTGCCCGTGTACACAGATAGCATGGCGTGTGTGTGTGTGTATGCCCTGCGGTGTACACAGATAGCCTGGCGTGCTGTGTTGTGTATCCCTGCCGTGTACATAGTATAGCCTTGGCGTGTGTGTGTGGTGTGTGTAATGCCCTGCCCGGTTGTACACAAGATAGCCTGGCCGGCGTCGTGTGTGTGTGTGTATCCCTTCGTGTACACAGATAGCCTGGCGTGTGTGTGTGTGTATGCCCTGCCGTGTACACAGATAGCTCGGCGTGAGTGTGTGTGGTGTGTAGCCCCTGTCGGTACAACAGATAGCCTGGCGTGTGTGGGTGTGTATCCCTGCCGGTACACCGATAGCCTGGGTGCGTGTGGTGAGTGTGTGTGTGTGGTGTGTCCCATGTCGTGTACACAGATAGCCTGGCGTGTTGTGTGTTGTGTGTGTGTGTGTGTGTATGCCCTGCAGCTGTACATAGATAGCATGGGAATTGTGTGTGTAGTGGTGGTGTGTGTGTGTATGCCCTGCTGTGTACATAGATAGCCTGGGCGTTTTGCGTGTGTGTGTGTGTGTGTGTGTGTGTGTGTGTATGCCCTGCCGTGTACACAGATAGCCTGGCGTTTGGTGTTGGGGTGTGTGGTGTCGAACTGTAGCCCTGCCGTGTACACAGATAGCCTGGCGTGTGTGTGTCTGTGTATGTGTGGTGTGTGTGATGTGTGTGTGTGTATGGCATTGCCGGTAACAGTATAGCCGGCGTGGTGCTGTGTGTTGCCCTGCCTGTGTACACAGATAGCCGGCGTGTGTGTGTGTGTGTATGCCATGCTGTGTACATAGATAGCCTGGTGTGTGTGTTGTGTATGCCCTGCTGTGTTAAATAGATTAGCCTGGTGTGGTGTGTGTGTGGTGTGTGTGTATCCCCGCCGTGTCCACAGATAGCCTGGCGTGTGGTTGTGTGTGTGTGTGTATCCCATGCCGTGTGACACAGATAGCCTGGCGTGTGTGGTTCCATGCCGTTGTACACAGAAAGCCTGGCGTTGTGTGTGGTGTATCCCTTCCGTATACACAGATAGCCTGGCTGTGTGTGTGTGTGTGTGTATCCCGCCGTGTACACAGAAACGCCGGCCGGTTGTGTGTGTATCCTTGCCGTGTGTACACAGCAAGCCTGGGCGTGTGGGTGGTGTGTGTGTGTCCCTGCAGGTACAAGATAGCCTCGGCGTGTGTGTGTGTGTGTGTGTATCCATGCCGTGTACACAGAGATAGCCTGGGTGTGTGTTGTGTGTGTGTATCCACTGCCCCGTGTACACAGAAAGCTTGGTGTGTGTGTGTGTTGTGTGTGTATTCCCTGCCGTATGTACACAGATAGCATGGCGTGTGTGTTGGGTATCCCGGCCGTTGTACACAGAAAGCATGGCCTTAGAGGTGGATCGAGGTGGGGAGCGGCCGCGCACCCCTGTAGAGTCTTCCTGGTGTTGGGAGGAAGGGCAGGCCGTCACGTCGTGTCCTCATCCACTGGGCCACCGACATCCCCGGGGGCCCGACGTTCCTGCTGTTGTGTTTACGGGGCAGCGGGCGGGCCCATCCTACAACGGGTCCACGCTGTTTAAAGGTGGTGAATGAGCGGAGGGCCTGGGGAGTGTGTGTGATGGGAGGTGTTATGAAAACAACAATGGGAGGGAGGAGCGCCCTAGTTGCCCGATCTTCGACGAGGGTTGTGTACAGGGAGTCATGCATGGCGGGACGGTTGTGGTGGGGTGGTGCGTGTGTTGGACCCGCCCAGGATGCTCCCAGTTCTGCCATCACCAAGGACTGGCTGGAGAGTGGGCGTATTGTGCCTTATGTCATTCGGCAAGGTGGAAGTTGGCCATGGGAGGTGGTGGCAGGAGGCAGCTCGGCACCGGCCCCATCCGGAAGTCACCGTGGTTGACTGTGGGGTCGTGCGTGACTGAAGGGTTTGCGTGCGGTGTACGTGCGTGCCTGAAGGGTGCCGTGACGTGCGTTGCGTGCGTGTGTCTGGCGCCACCTTCCCCAACGGGCGTTGTCATCATCGCACTTTTTGAAATATTTTGAATATAATTTTGTCGTAATTAAACTTTCTGTGTATAATAAACAAATGTAATTAAAAAAACCAATAAATATATATTTATAATAAAAAATGTTATTCCTGGAAAGTGTTGTCCTGGGGACATAACCAATTAGGGCCTGTTGATGGCTGTGCACACGCTTCTAATTATTGCAACACTGCACGTTTGTGCTGACCACCATGGATACCACCACTGTCCTGTTAACATTAATATATTATATTATATATATAAGATATATATATATAATATATATATATATATATCTATATATATATATAGATTATCTATATATATCTATAATCTATTATATATATAACCTATATCTTATATATATATATATATAATATAATATTATACTATATATATATATATATATATCTCTATATATAGTAGATAGATAGAGGTAGATAGATAGATAGATAGATAGATAGATAGAAATAGATACCATAGAGAGAGAGAGAGAGAGATAGATAGATAGATAGATATATAGATATATAGATACGATAGATAGATAAATATATAGATAGATAGATAGAGAGAGATAGATAGAAGAATAAATATAGATAGATAGATAGATAGATAGAAGATAGGATTAGATAGCTCAGATAGATAGATAGATAGGAACCTGGGTTCCATAAAGTGTATTTTGAGATAATTATTGTTTTTGAACATGGTATTATTATCAATAACATACATTTGGTAATTGTTCATTAAAAAATACATTATTTCATACCGTAGATAACAGTCAAGTCGTCCAGTCACGTTTTCTTTGTTAGTACAGACGTTTGTGGTTGCGTTAATACTACATTGCTACATCCAATTTCAGAAAGTTAGACAGAAGGGGGCTATCTGGAGAGTCTTTGTCATATTGGTATAAAAGAACAAAATACCTTAAAATAGAACCGAGTGGCGACCTTGCTATACCTACTACAGAAAGTCGCCGCTAGACTTTAACCAACAGTTGATTCGAAACTCCTGGGGAATTCAGGGATAAAATAGAGGTAAAGTAAAAACAAGTCTATATTATATTAGCGCGGGAAGATGCCTTGGATATATAGAAAGAAATTCCTCTGCCAAACGTGAAACAAATTCTCTTCAATTTGAAAGATCTGCAAGTCTTGGTGTCTGTCGCCCGAAAGGGGGATGAGTGCTGTCTTGTCGTCGCGCGTAGAGAAGCTTGAGGAAAAGCAAAATGCGAAACAGTATATTTGCAGAACTACCAAGCATTAAAACAACGCTGAAACAGGGTGGTATAGATTATAGTCTCTGGACATAAACTACTGGTGACATCGTCAGGGCACAGACACAGCAGTAGTGATGCTATAATTCGTGAAGTATTTGGCGGCTGGCGACCATTAGTGCAGGGTTGCGACTTGGCACTGTTATCTAGGGTACAGAGTCATTAAATAGCTACAACATTTTAGTAACCCGTCATGCCAGCACACAGTTGCAGTGAATTATTTGTGTGGTGTTCATTGCAAGGGTTCATGACCATATTTCAGTTTTGTTCCAGACATCAAATATGTTAAGACAATAAATACAGTTGATGCATCCAATAGCAAGAGGTTGCTTTTTGACGCGAGCATGGCAAAATGTTGCACAGATTTATGCCAGGATATTAATGGATGATGATAGTACTTTACTGGTAATGAGGATACTTATGCGGTATTAGAAATATATAGATACAGTGGCGTGCCGAGAGGGGCGCAGGGCCTCAATGGACACCCTGTGCTAAAAATATATTATCAATATTTCAATAATATATATAAAACTAATACAAAAAAAAAAAATTGAATATGAAAAAAAAAAAAAATAAAAAAAAATTTTAAATTATTTTTTTTAATTTTATTATAGAATTTAGTTATTATTATTTTTTTTATTGTCCGTTTTTTTTTCGTTTTTTTTTATATAGATTTCAAGATTTTTTTTATATATGTATAAAAAATTATAAAAATTCATGTATTTTATTTATTTTTTTAATTGTATTGGTTTAGTTTTGTAATATATAACTTCTCAATTTTTTTTGTGTTTTTATTTTAATTGTAAGTTAGATTTTTTATAGTTTTTTGTACATTTTTTGATGATATATATATATATTTTTTAATATTTGTTTTGTTTTTTTTTTTTTCGATTTTGTATTTAGATTAATATATATATAATATATATATATTTTTTTTTGGGGGGGATCTATATATATATATATAATTATATATATATTTTTTTTTTGTTAAAAATTTGAATTATAGTATATAATTATATATATATACATATATATATATATATAGATATATATATATATATATAGATAATTATATATAGAAAGTATATATATATATAATATATATATAATCAAATTTATAATATATTTATAGAATATATATATATATAGATATAATATATATATATATATTATTAGTTTAAAGCAGGTACTTGTGTGTCGTGGGTGGGGTGCGCCGTTGGGTGGGTGTGTGTGTTGTGTGTGGGTGGGGTGTGTCGAGATTGTGTGTGTGTTGTTGTGGGTGTGGGTTTTCTGTGTGGGTGTGGGTGTGTGGGTGGTGGGTGTGTTGTGTGTGTGTGTTGGCAGTGGGTGTGGGGGGGGGTGGTGTTTGTGTGTGTGTGGGGATTGTGTGGGTGTGTTGTTGGGTTGTGGATGTGTGTGGTTGGGTGGTGTGTGTTGGGTTGTGTGTGTGTTGGGTGTGTGTGCTGTGCTGTGTTGGGTGCTGTGTGTTGGGGGTGTGTGGGTGTGTTGGACGGGGGGGGTGTGTTTGTGGTGTGTGTGTGTGGGTGGGTGGGTTGTGGGTCTGTGCTTTGATGGTGGTGTGTGTGTGTGTGGGTGGTGGTGTGTGGGAGTGTGATGTGGGGTGTTGGGTGGGTGTGTGTGGTGGGGTGGTATGTGTTAGTGGGTGTGTGTTTGGGGGGGGGATGGGTGTGCCGTGTGTTTGTTCTATATATCTGTGTGGTGTACAGTGGGTGTGTGTGTATGGTGTCTGTCTGGCTGTCTATATATCTGTGTGTGTGTACAGTGTGTGTGTGTGTGTGTATAGCTAACGTGTGTGTGTGTGGTGTCTAGATAGCTAATCTGTTGTGTGTGGGGGGGGGTGGGGTCTGTGTTGTCTACTATATCAATGTGTGTGTGTGTGTGTGTGTGTGTGTTACAGTGTACCTGGTGTGTATATATCAGCTATCTGGTTGGGGGGGGGGGATGTGTGTGAGTGGTGCTGTTGTCTGTCTATTATGTCTGTCTATATATCAATGTGTGTGTGTACAATGTGTGCGTGTGTGTGTGTGTGTATTCATGTAGGTATGTCATGTCAGTGTATTCATGTAGTTGTATTCATGTAGTTGTATTCAGGTAGTTTGGATTCATGTAGTTGTATTTTACAGGGTCTGGAGCAACGTCGTGTGGCCCCGTCTCCATATAACAACATGTTTATCATTCCTGTCTTAGTGGTTAGGGTTGGGGGAATCCATCAACCCGGGAGGCGGGTCACAAAACCCCGGCTAACACCCCACACCCATTCACCTGCTGGTGTGGAACAGGGGCTCTGGTTTTAAGAAGGGACCGCCCTCTGTATGCGCTCCGCCTGGGGGATCCGAACCCGGGACTTATCGGTTGTGAGCCGGAGCGTGCTTCCCCTACACTACAGAGTCCCCAAGTGGTGTGCTGTGGGTTGGTGGTCTGTCATCTATCTGTGTGTGTGTGTGTGTGATGTGTGTCTGTATGCCTGGCCTATATATCGTGTGTGTACAGTGTGTGTGTGTCATGGTCTGTCTGTTTTCGGTCTGTCGATAGATCTGTGTGTGTACAGTGTGTGTCTGGTCTGTCTGTCTGTCTATATATCTGTGTGTGTGTGTTGTCTGTCTGTATGTTTGTCTGTCTATATATGGTGTGTACAGTGTTGTGTGTGTCGGTCTGTCTTGTCTATATGTGTGTGTGTACGTGTGTGTGTCTGTATCGTCTATATATCTGTGTGTGTGTGTGTCTGTCTGTCGGTCTGTTCTGTCTGTCTAGATCTGTGGTGACAGTGTGTGTGTGTGTCTTTCTGTCTGTCTGTCTAATATGTGTTGTTGTACAAGTGTGTGTGTCTGGCTGTCTATATATCTGTGTGTACAGTGTGTGTCGGTCTGCCTGCTCTATATCTGTGTGTGTGTAAGTGTGTGTGTGTGTCTGTCCTGTCTGTTGTCTGACTGTCTGGTCTGATATCAGTGGTGTACATGATGTGTTGTGTCTTCGGTCTGTTGTCTATATAGGTGTGTGTACAGTGTGTGTGTGTTGTGTGTGTCTGTCTGGTTCTATATTCTGTGTGTGTGTGTTCTGTTCTGTCTGTCTTATCCGTGTGTGTCAGTGGGTGTGTGTCTGCTCTGTCTTCAGTCTATCTATCTGGGTGTGATACAGTGTGGTGTGTGTGTCTGTCTGTCTGTTTGTCCTATTTTATTGTGTGTGTACAGTGTGTGTTGTGTGTGTGTTGGGTGTGTGTCGTCTGTGTAGTCATTATCTGTGTGTGTGTGTGTGTGTGTGTGTGTGTGGTCTGTCCGGTCGTCTATTGTCTGTGTGGTGTGTGTGTGGGTATCTCTCTCTCTCTCCTCTCTCTCTCTCTCTCCTCTCTCTCTCTCTCTCTCTCCTCTCTCTCTCTCCTCTCGTCTCTCTCTCCTCTCTCTCTCTCTCTCTTCTCTCTCCTCTCTCTCCTCTCTCTCTCTCGTCTCTCTCTCCTCTCTCTCTCTCTCTCAACCACACCACCACCACACACCCACAAACCACACACACAACAACCACCAACCCCACACAACACACAACACAAACACACACACAACATACACAAACAACAAACAACACCCACACACACACACCCACACCCCACACACACACACACAACACCCACACACACACACACCCAACCCAACACAGACACCACACAGCCCACACACACACACACACCAAACACACACACACACACACACACACACACACAACCCCCCCACACACACAACCACCACACACACACCACACACCACACACACCATAAACACACACACACCCACACATACACACACATCCACACCCACCCACCACACAAACACACACACACCCCACCCACATACAACCCACCCACAACACCCACCCACACAAACACAAACACACAACATAACACACACACACCAACCCACACACCACACACCCACACACACACACACCCAACTCACCCACCCACCACAACCCACCCACCCAGCCAACACACACCCACACCTACACACACACACACACAACCAACAACCCATCACACCACCCACCCACACACACACACCCACACCACACACACACCAAATAACCCAAACACACACAACCCACACAGACAAAACACACACACCCCTACCCACACCCCCACATCACCCCCACCCACACACACCCACACAATCACCACACACACACACACACACACAAACACACACCACACAAACAAACACACACACACACCCACACACACACCCACACACGCAGGCGAGCAGAGGGTAGCCATGGAAGGCCAGAATACAAAGCAAACAGTGTCAACACTTTGATGTCTGTGACCGCAAGTTACGCGAAACAACAGGATGTCCTAGATGTTGCGTTCCTGGCGAGTTCTAAGTCTATCGAGCTCCCCCTCGAACTATTAGAAAGGTATGTAGTAGTAGTAGTAGTAGTAGTAGTGGTGGTAGTGTAGTGGTAGTAGTGGTGGTAGTGGTGGTAGTGGTGGTGGTGTGGTAGATGGTAGTGGTGGTAGTGGTAGGGGGGTGCGTGGTAGTAGTAGTGGGGGTGGTTGGTGGTTAGTAGTAGTAGTAGTGTATGTTAGTAGTTGTAGTGGTGGTGCATGTAGTAGTAGTAGTGTAGTGATAGTAGTAGTAGCCTATCTGTCTGTCGTACTATCAACCCACTCTCTTTTATTATTCATTAATGATCTTATAAGTCTAACTCAAAGCCCTATCCCCTCCTACTGCTGAAGAATTTACCCTGCATTTTCAACGTCGTTTACTCAACAGGAACAAGTGATTCATGGGAGGAGATTGCCACGAGCGCCTAACTGCTGATTTTCTATAATTTCTGACTGGGGCCAAAGCAAACCTTGTTTTGTTCAATGCCTCAAAAAACACAATGTCTTCACCTATAGACTCGACGAAAACCTACCAGCATAATATCCCCTCTTCTTCAATGGACATTCAACTTTCTCCTTCTTGCTACAATGAACATCCTAGGACCTATCCTTTAATAAAAATCTGACTGGAAATCTCAACCATTCATCCCATTGCTTAAAACAGCTTTAAGAAGTTAGGTGTGCTGTGGCGTCTGCGTCCTTTTTTTCTCCCTCCCAATTGCTTGCTCTCTTACAGGGGCCTTATCCGACTTTCAGTATGGGAGATGTCTCACATGTTTGGGGGGGAGGATCCACTCATACAGCTCTCGTAACAGGGTTTGACGTCAAAAGCTTTTCGTTCATGCAACCTCCTCTCCTCTGAATGACTGTCTTCAATCTTTAAATCACCGCCGTCAATGTTGTTCTCTTGACTCTCTTCCTAACGTTATTTTCATGCTCACGCTCTCTGAACTTGCTAACTGCTGCCTCCCACAGCTCCCGCGGCCTCGCTTGCACAAGACTTTACTTCATTCTCATCCTATTTGTCCATATTCCTATTCGCAAGAGTTAATCAGACCTTTACTCTTTAATCCCCTTTCACGGGTAAAACTCTGGAACCTCGTCCTGTTTCTATTTTTCCACTTTCCTATGACTAAATCTTTTCATACAGAAGAGTAAAAGGGGGGACACCTCCCGAACTAAATTGGGCTACCCCTCTGTTTTTATTGTATTTCTTTACGTCTCTTTAAGGGACCTGGCAAATCTTAGCGGGCTTTGTGTTACCCCTGTTTTTGTTGTGCCCTTGGCTGGCCAGTGCCTTGTGATGTAAAAAAATAAAAAAAAAATAAAAAAACCTGAGATGGGTCAAATTTGTGTCACCCTACTGTTGTGTAAAATTGCAGTCCTTCAATTTATGTTATCACGAGCCTCCACTGGACTACTATCTATACTACTACTATATACTCTACTACTATACTACTACTACTACTACTACTATACCACTAACACTAACTACTATACTACTACCACTACTACTACTACATTACACTACTACTGTATATGTTAGGGAATTAGTGCATTTTCTATAAATTTTTGAATTAGAAAATGTAATTTCATTGTTATTATTTTTATTATTATTATTATTATTATTATTAGTATTATTAGTCATTCCTCTTATTTAATTCACGTCATTATTCGTGGTTGTGAATTTCCTATAATTCCGGTATTATTATTATTAATTATTATTTGCCAAAAGAATTTTATTATTACTACTATTATTTATAATTATGTGCCTATAATTGACGTAGTTTGTAATGCTAGCTAATTATTATAATGTCAAATTTTCTTAAATGTATTAAATAAAAGCATGTAATTATTATGTGCGAGCATGTGTACCTAGCCTACACTACTACTACTACTATTGTAGGGGCAGTGGTGACCAAGGGGTGGGATGGCAGGCTATGGAGGTTCACTTGAGGGCGTGATTGGTTGGCCCTCGCCCTTGGTGTCGCAGCAGGATTGTATAGTTGGACCGCCTGGAGTAGAGGGCTCATGCCCGGCCCCCCTTGTGTCCTCCCATGCACTCGCAATCGTAAGGCCAGAGTTAATGGATAGGGATGTGGGTGTTCTGAGGCCACTCAAACGGTGCAGGAAAGAAAGGTTTGGGTTTCTTCGGGGATCGAACTTAAGGTCCACCGAGAACGCCAGTCGGAGACGCTAACCACTCCGCTACCGCCTTCCCATAAACCCTACTACTACTACTCAATGTATCGATGCGTGTACACGGTACTTGTGGTGGTGGTGGTCGGTGGTTACCATTCTAAAGTTAGGAAAACGATGCTAGGCTATTCTAAGAGCTCAGAACAATTAGATATTGATGTAATCAGACAATCACGCTTACTACTCTTTGCTCTGTGCCTTCAATAATGTCAACCTTACACGATATTCCTTGAGCGTCAAGGTAACGAGGTAATGAAGGTATACGACACTGTTACTCCCGGCAACATCTAGAAAGTGCTTTGGCTAGCGCTACAATCGTTATTTTGTGATGGTTTAATAGCGCATTTGACGTGACGTTCCACCGCCCTGGATTCAGTCCAGTCCGGACCGGGGTCAGGGTGACTGATGGTCGCGAAAAATACATCGAGACTGGCCCCGTCCCATTTCGTGTTCCTATTTGGCTGGGGGGACGAGTGGGGCGGTACTGAAACTGAACTGTTGGAGGCGGCAAGGCGTCCATCTTGTCAATATCCTTTTTGTCGTCGCTTTCTAAACCTCGTGCGAAGAATTTACAACTACCCGGCCTGGTGATACTTTAGTCTTCTGGGTCGGCCCTCATGGTGTTCATCGTCTTATGCAGCAGCAACGAGAGCTCCTGGTCGCCTTCCCCGCTGACCTGTAATAGGCCGCATGCCGCCGTTCTCCCACACTGGTCAAGGTCGGTCCGCATCTGGTCCTAAGCCCGGCCCAGTCCGTTTCAGCTCCGGTCTAACACGCCTCGCAAAAACAGATGGCCGTCCGGGACCTAGCCCAGTTCCAGACCGGGCCAGAGCGCGGGCCGCGGGAAAATGCGCTTAAAGCAGGGGGCGGAGAGCTTGAGTATTAATTATACACAAAATTGGCCGCCACAAAATTACGCCTTATCTCTTTCGGTGTATATTATTTCCATATGTGTGTACTGTTTCTCTACATGATCATCAGTCTTCTATAGTAAAGTGGAGAAGTATATCACAATGTCAGCCCGTAAGGAAGACAGTCGCAACTCAATAGGCTCGAGCGAGTTTTCTGCAATGTAAAGAAAGCGACACGGATGGCGAAGCAGAGCACGTGTGGTTCAGTCTCAGAGGACTACAATAACTCTCCCGCCAAGAGCAAGGTCCCTAAAAATGACCCCGCGAGCACAGGTCACCCTTTAATAAACGGACCCCACAAGCACAGTTCACCCTAATAAGAATTGTAATGGAAAAGGTCAGGGCGGTGTGTAGTTGGGTTGGACTGCGGTGGTAATGAGAGAGCCAGGTGGTGTGTGTAGGTAGGTAGGTAGCGAAGCGGATCAAAAATACAGGTGTAGTAGTTCAAACAAGGCCGCTTGAAGGACGAGCCCCGTGTGATGATATAAGTTACTCCTTGTTGACGATGAGCAGGGATATAAAATATCGAGTCGCTGTAGAGATGTGTGTATTGTATATAGCACACGTGGAGGGAAGCCAATACAAAGCCCTAAAGAGGGCAAAGGCCGCGATTGGTATTTTTTTTGTGGCGCGACCTCTCTCAGGTAGGGCGCGGTGGGGGAGTGGGCTTGGGTCAGAGCAAGGCGGCTTGACCCCTGCGGTGACCTGGCTGCCCCGTTAGATAAACAAAATACAGGCGCCAAGCGCAGCCGGCGGTTTGCTCAGAAATCAATTATTTAACATAACACCCATACAGTCCTCCACCCCCATGAAAAAGAAGAACGTGGCCACGGTATACCACACAGAGAAAGGGACATGAAACAATAAAACAAGTGAATATGTACAGAACTGCCACATAGCAAACATAGATGACAGTCAGGCAAAAACATGTAAATATCAGGTGGGGCGTTCAGCACTTAGGGGCGGACGTACAGGCGACGATGGTGTGCAGCATGGCGGGGGTGAGGGAGGGATGACCTCGCGGGCCGATACAGGGAGAGAGAAGGGGGGGGCTTGGGGAAGGGGTGGGGTGGCGGACCACGCTGGCGGGGGGGCGGGCACAAAACCACGCCCATTGCGAGTGGTGGGAAAAAAAAATATAATATACGCAAGTTTAAAGGCTCCTTCACCCCTGAGGACTGTTCCCCCCCTCCCGCTATTCTGAAAACTCACCCTTGGCCTTCAGTTCGAGAGTGAGTCACCGGGGCCGAGGTCAGACGGGGTCGCCCGGGAGAAGCCCCGCTGTGCAGGCGCGTGAACCTCCCGACTTATGTCCTCGCCGCATCGAAGTGACCGCGCCTGGTCGTACCACCCGGGACTGAGACTGAGGACTAGTCCAGGCGTTAGAGTGTGAACACGGCCAGCGAAATGGATCACACGCAGCGACTGTCACATGCAAATGTTTCCCCGCCAGGGGTGGGAAGCGGGGCTTCGGAGCGCCCATAAACTCGTCACCCAGTTCCCCTCCCAAACACTCGACACCAAAATAGGCAGACCGTAGTCCCGAGCGCCCGGAGCGCGAGATACCTAGCGCCGACGATGGCCTACGGCAAACGATGATGACGAGAGTGAACCACCACTCGTCACGACATGTCGTTCAGGAGCGAGACCAGCAGGAGGCCGCGAGGGCAAGGACATGGACCCACTATGGTTAACGGTCGCGCCGCCGCCCCAAGTTCAAGCTGGGACGGAAGCCTGGAGGACCAACCTAGCGCCAGCACCTACCTGGCCACTCACGGCCCTTCTTAGGACGGAAAAACCCGACCCTGAAGATGGAGGTGAGGGCCCAAATCTCTACGGAGAATACATCCTCACCCCCAAGGACGAGGCGTTCTGTGCGCTCCTGCGGCGCCTCGCTGACGAGGAGGCAATAGGGTGTACTCCTTGATCCTAGTGTACGGAGAGGCAACAAAGGGTAGTGCTGGAGCGCTACCCTGTTGACTTCCCACTGATGCGGTGAAGGCACAACCCCACTGTGGTATCCCGCACACACGCTGCAGGGGGGGGGGGGACAACATAGCCACGACGGGGACAGGGCTGATTGGTCCACGAGGGGCTGACCACCTGCCAAGCTGACCCGTGCGTCTGGGGCACCTACACCTTCGCCCCACCGGAGCGAGCGGTGACGTGTAACAAGTGCCAGCGTTTCAACCACCTGCAAGTTAGGTGCGAGCCACTCCGTCAGGTGTGGAGGTGCAGCCTTAACCACCCGACGGAGGATTGTATTGGCAGCCACAATTCCAAGAGGACACCACCGCAAAAGTGTCCCGAATTGCGTGGAGGAAACACCACGCCCTGGAACCCTCAGGGCCCTGAGAGGCTTCGCAGGGGTATGCCTCAGCCTCGCCTGCAGCAACAGTTTCAGGCACCACCGGTGGCGGCATACACCGCCATCTTAAAACACGGACAAACACAGGAACAACAGCGGCAACCACCGCTTCATCCCTGCTCCCCTACTAGCCCAGGCCAGCCGGGGTCAAGGCCGCCAAACAGCCTTCCCCCCTAGTCCCCAGTGAACCCACCCCAGGCCGCGGGTCTGGGCGGGAGGATAAGGGAAAGTGATGAAGCGCAAGCTGACAGTATCAGTGGAGGAGGCGGCTGCCATCATCCCCGCCGCATTTCCCCCCCACGCCTCTAAACGGAGAGACTGGGACCAGGTCCCGCCCACCCCAGGGGTCCGCCCTCAAGGGCACACGCCGCAGCCGCCACTGCACCTGAAAGCCTGAAGCGCCAGCGACAGCGACAGCGAGGTATGTCCGAAAGGGGACGTCACTACTGCCTATGCCACCGCTACGACAACATTCCCCGTCAGCGAGGAGGAGACTCGTGCAAATAGTTGATTGCATCATTCGTCCGCATTGATGCATGTTATTTGACGAGGTCCTCCGCCGCCCGGAGTCGCCCCCTGCCACCGAGGAGAACGTTGACGCGCTCCTCATCGAGGAGATGGAATAAACCATCAAGTCGGCGGCCGGTCAGGCACGGACCACCAACAGAGGGATCCAGGCCAGCATTCCCTCCTCACAGCAGACACCATATTCACGACGTACCACGCTCACGCTGACAACGCACACCCCCCATGCGGCGCCGCCGGCGGGGCCCGCCCCCAGGATCAAGGTTGCTGCAAGTGGATCATGCCCAGGGCCTCCGACCCCAAGAAACATCAGGGTGCTGCAGGCCATCTTCGAGGAGGACCCTTGGACGTGGTTCTCCTACAGGAAAACGCTCACACCTGCTGATCTTTTAGTGGCGCATTCCATTGCGGCGGCACAGTCTCCCACCGCTCCCTTGCCACTGCAGGGCACCCGTGGCCCATGCGTGCCCGCTGGGTGAGGAGCGCCATCCCTCACAGCAGAATCAACCGAACACGGCGCACTTGGTGATCGCGTGGAGGCCTTGGCGGTGGAAGCTGCACGGGGGACTCGATCTCACTGGTGTACAACCTGTACAGGAGCCAGCGGACACCAGACTTGGAGGCAGGGGAGCTCTCACCATGGCATCGCACATGCCCATAGTTGGCGGGCGATTTTTAATCGCCCACCACCCCATCCTGCAGTTCAGTTGTCGGCAACAACCTGACGGGGTCGCACCTAGCAGTGTTGCTCGAGGACGGGTCCCTCCCATCATCTCCTTAACACTGGGGAGCCCAACCCATCGTAGGGAGGGGCGGACTGGACCTCAACCTTGGGTCGGGTCACCTGGCCGGCCGGGTGCTCGTGGCAGGTGCACCCTTACGCTCACCAGTGACACTAGCCAACCCTCACCACCTCACAGCGGGCGCCCGCCGATCCTGCCACGCCCTACCCGCCGCGATGGAACATCAGAGGGCGGGACTGGGGCAAGTTTCAAGCTTCCCTTGACGCGTGGGGGTCCATGTATGAGCCACCCGGACGACCTGCAACAAAACAGACAAGAGGAGGGACCTCACGGCAGCCCCCCTTCAGAGGGCAGCCCGACGCAGCATTCCTAAGTGCTCTCCGGGCCGCCGCCCACCGCCCCGACTGTGGTTCTACAACGAGGACCGTCAGGGAGCACAACCACGAGTCAACCTGCACAGAAGCTGTAATAAACGGACCAGCCCAAGCCCACCAACCTGCGGCTGGTGCAGGAGCATGTGGTTGAACTCGCGCTCGGCCAGGTGTCTCAGAGGGCCAGGGAGGCCAAGTGGTTGGGAGTGGTGCGGCTCCTTTCAACCAGCACACCTCCCTCGGCCAGCTAGTGGAGGAATGTCAGGGAGGCTTCCGGTGCTGCCCCGCCCCGACCGGCGCCCACCCACACCCACACCGAGCGGCGGAGAGGCTCGTGTTCAAAGTGAGGAGGCTTCAGGCGCCCCAACTTCCTCCTCGCACACGCCACCTCCAGCAAAATACAGCTTCGACAATCACGTGTCGGAGGTGTCAGGAAGGGCGAGTGGAACCTGGGACGTGGCGGACACCCTTTCACTCGCAGGAGGAACTGCGTAGGAGAGGGAAAAAAAAAGGGCGGACACAGCTGCAGGACGGACGGCCCGTGGACATCACTCCATACTCGCTATGACGGGCCTGCCGGGGACCGCCGCGTGCGCGCCACGCTCCAACGCCGGGGGGCCGTCTTGGCTGGAAGGTCACCTGCCACCAGCGTGGAAGGAGGCCGAATTCAAGCCCCATCCCCAAGCCCAGGGAGCCACACCCAAGCTCAGGGTATCTCCCTCATCAGCTGCACGGCTAAAAAACAGCCCGAGGAGAAGGTGCTCTCGCGACTGCAGTGGCGCGTTTCGGGGAGCCATCCACCTCACCGTGTTTGGCTCACCCGCGGCTGGGACAGATGACAGCCGCCTCACCTGCTGAATCAGGCCAACAAACTGCCCCACAGCTCACAGTCTTCCTCGACCTTGAGAAGCGTTCGAGTGGCCGTTCCTCACGCTATTCTCGCCACCCTCGCGGAGGAGGGGATCCGGGGAAGACTTGCTCGCTGGCTAGAGGACTAGCTCCAGCACCGTGGGCCAGAGTCAAGTTCCAGGGCCCCCTCAAATCCCGCCTACAAGGAACGGGAGAACGGGGACGCCCCAGGGCGCATCCTCAGCCCGGTCCTGTTCAACTGCCTGTATTGGATGAGCTGGTCCGCCCTGCCCTTCCAGGTGGCACCGTCCTGCTCAAGCTACGCCGACGACCTGGCCCTCCTTGTCACCGGGCGGGATGACAGGATTTGCAAGACGCAGCGCGCTCTCGACCTCATCACCGCCAAGTGCAAGGAGCTGGGCCTCAAGATCTCGGCGCAAAAGTCCCGGGCCATGACTATCAAGGCAGCCAACCCAGTCTGTCAGCTGCGCGTCCAGGGCATCGGCCTGGCCTGGACAGACTCCTACCTGTACCTCGGGGTGTGGCTCGACAGGCGGCTGTCGTTCACGGCGCAGCTTGACTACCTGAGGGAAAGGACGCAGGCCAGGCTGAACGTGATGCGGGCCATGACGCGGCTTAACGCCGGCGACACCTTCTCTGTCCTCCGCCTGTACTACGTGCAGGCTGTGCGCTCCCTGGTGGATTATTGCGCCCCTGTACTCATCGCGCTCTCCCCCAGTCAGCAGGAGCGGCTCGAGGTGCTCCAGAACAACGACAAGGCACGCCGCAAACTGTTTGCAAAGAAGAGCAATGTCCAGCTGATCCCACCGACAAGTGCAGCTTTGAAGCAGCACGTCCGACGAGCAATATACCAGGGCGGACATGTCTGGGGTCAGGCCCTGGTTCCTGCACCAACATTGCCATCACCAACCGACTGGGGTTGGATCAAGACCAGCGACATGTACGAACCTCTCTGGACAACGCTCCCCGAGGCATCCAAGGTCTGCCGGGAGCTTGTCTCCTGCAAATGCCAGAAGGGCTGCATCAAGAAGTGCAAGTGCAAGAAGGCCAGTCTGGAATGCACACCACTGTGTGCTTGCGACGGGGAGTGCTCTCAGAACTGAACTCGCAAACTTAAGATGAAGATTCTGAACTGTTCTAGACAGTACACAGGTACTGTAAAACAGTGAACTTATCTGCATATTGCATTTAGCAGATTGTGTGTAAATTAACATGATAATTAAATGTAGTAGTGTCCATTGACCACAGAAGTATAATATTTTACTGGACCAGATTGATCTGATGAGAGGAAGCCACCATAATTATCACTATCTGGTTCTGTTATTGTTGTTGTATTATTTATCAATGTAATTAGCATAATTGTGTTAATAATTTTGTTAATTGGCATCTTAATTGGCGTGGGCATTGTCCATGAATAGCTATTGACAGACCCGCAAAAATGCTGTTTGGGGGCCCTATGCGAAATGCTGTTTGGGGGCCCTATGGGAAATACTGTTTGGGGGCCCTATGCGAAATGCTGTTTGGGGGCTCTATGCGAAATGCTGTTTGGGGGCCCTATGCGAAATGTTGTTTGGGAGCTCTATGCGAAAAGCTGTTTGGGGGCCCTATGCGAAATGCTGTTTGGGAGCCCTATGCTAAATGCTGTTATGGGGCCCTATGCGAAATTCTGTTTGGGGGCCCTATTTTGAAAAACAATGTTGGGTAATTCCAAGCCCTCTAAGGTGGTCCGGGGGCACGCCTTTAATATTCAAATGCATTATTCCGGTGCATTTTAAGAGGAAAAGAGAATAGACTCTAAAAAAAATATTGGGGCCATTTGGTGGCTTCGAGGGTCCTGTGCAACCGTGTAGTTCGCATATAGTAAGAAACCGCCCTGGGAGGTTGGGGAGGGTGGCGGGAGCGCTTCGGTGCGGCTGAAAGGAAAGCGTTGTGCAGTACTCTACAGTTGTGATGTCATTGATATATGATTGGATACACACAAACGTAAGTTAGTCAAAGCCTTCGTCAACAACACATGAGATGTGTTAGTCACAGTCACTCAGTCACTCAGTGTATCGTGTCTACGGACAACCCTTACTTGTTTATCAAGTTTACTCTTGGTGAAAATATTTGGAATACAACACTGATTCTGTACAAGCACTAATGATCAGATAATATATTAAAAGTCTTAAAACGACGGTCTTGAAAGCATTATTCATATTGCGACGCATGGATTTCTCCTCCGAAATATGCCAAGAGCCTACCACATTTACTTGAGTGAAAACTGATGAAGATAAAGAAATTTTGGCGCAAATGTGTTTTGGGTTCGGTTAGACATCCCTTGCAGAGAGAAGAATACTGAGAGAGAATACCCATCATGATCATGGCTAAGCAGTGTGCCCTTGAAAGAGCAAGCAAAGGATTATAGGGTAAGAAAATATTTTTTTTTTCTTAATTGGTTTTTGAAGTAAGTATAATATTAATTTAAAGGGAAAGCATGACAAATAAATAGAGTTGTGAAGAGCAGAGTATTGCGCATCATAGCGTCAATGTTCGCTTGTTTTGCTTTGGGTTAATACTTGAATAGTGCGCGATTCCTGGAAGACACAAGAAGGGCAGCTCCCACGCCTGTGTAGCATCATTGGACATCACCGGGTCATAGTGTTCCCCAAGGGATCCTCGCAGCCCTAAACAACAACAGCAGCCGCATAATAGTGGCGGGGTCCACCCAGACTCACGGACTATGGCAACACGGTGCTGACTGGGTTTGATTTCCTGCCGCCCTTCGCCTCCCTTCGAGTTTGTATATACCTCCATCGCCTTCCTTGCAGTGAACATTTCCATTCACGATCATGTATGTTTTGGTAGTAGTAAATTGTTTTTCTGAAAGGGCTTTCTAAGTAGGTATGCATTTTCAAATACATGGCAGTTTATGTTGGTGTTGGTACGTGCTGCGAGGATCCCTTGGGGAACACAAAAGCCCTGGTGATGTCCTATGATGCTATAACAGAGTGCAGCTGACTGCCTTCTTCAGGAAGGCAAGTGAGGCGGATGACAAGAGGTGTTGCCGTGAGGGGGGACCCCGCCGCCGCCAGAATCATTTAAAAGCGGTATAATGCAGGTAAATTTCTAGTGTCTTTCCCGCCCTTATTAGGTGTGGGGGGGGGGGGGGGGTCCACCAACTTCACAGTTCCTAAAGATCCCTCTAAAACGTAATTAAAGTGTGTGGTAAAAATTTTTGGGTTTACGGGGGTTCGAGGAATAGAGCTTATTAGGAGGGGGGTGCAGTCAGTTGTACACAAGTTATTTCTACACAAAAAGTGCTTCGTAGTCTTATTTATGAAACTATGTCGTTTCTACACTCAACTCGGGTTTGGGAACTTGAAACAGTTAAAAACGAGGTAAAGTTCTGGTTTGCCAACTCCCCCACTTTTCCCCAACACGTTGGGAACTGTGGGAATGCAGGGCTTTCGGGTGGGGAAAACAAATTATGGCTCGAAAACACGTAATTAAAGAGTTGTTTTAGGGGGTTAAATTCCTAGATCTAAAGGTAATTCTTATATCTGAGAAATTACCTAACCTAGCGGGGGGCTTGACCCACCGATAACCTAAGCAAACCTAACCAAATCTAACCAAATTTAACCTAACCAAATCTAACCTAACCAAATTAACTAACTAACCAAATATAACCTAACCTAACCAAAATAACCTAACTATCCATATAAACCTACCCTAACCTACCCAAATATAACCTACCTTAACCTAACCTAACCTAAACCAATCTAACTAACCTCCTAGCTGGGGGTTGGGGGGGTTCTCGACACTTCGGTCATCATTCTGAGAGGATAGTCAGGTTCCCCACGTCTCTGGACTCAGAAGAAATCCAATAAATTTTTCCCCTCAGATCTAGGGAATTTTTCAATACCCGAAACCCTAAAAAAACTATGGGGGTTTTGCGACGCATATTTTGTACCCGACCCCAAATATCCCGCATTGCCCCAGGTCCCCAAGCTTGTTTTGTGGGAGAGGGGGAGTATGGGCAAACACTAGAATAATACCCAAAACGACACCAGGTATGTACGAAAAAACTCAAAATCAGTGTACGAAACAACTTGGGTAAATTTCTAGTGTTTGCCCATACTCTCCCACTTCCCTCAAACAAGTTTGGGGACCTGTGGGAATGCGGGGTTTTCGGGTGGGGAACAAATAAAGCGTCGGAAACAAGTAATTTAAGAGTTGTGTAGGGGGGGTAAAATTCCCTAGATCTAGGGTCATTTCCTTATATCAAGAGAAATATGCCCAATCAAAATTAACCAAACCTAGCGGGGGGCTTGACCCACCGATAACCTAGCCTAACCAAATCTAACCTAAGCTAACCTAACCAAATCGAACCTAACCAAATCGAACCTAACCTCCTAGCGAGGGGTTGGGGGGTTCTCGGCACTTCGGTCATCATTCTGTGAGGATGGGCCCAGGTTCACACGTTTCTGGACTCAGAAGAAACCAATTAATTTTCCCTAGATCTAGGGAATTTTTTCAACACCCCTAACTCAAAAACTAGTGGTTGCGACGCATTTTTTGTCCCCCAGCAAATATCCCGATTACCCCAGGTCCCAAGTTTGGGTTTTTGTGGGAAGAGGGGAGTATGGGCAAACACTAGAATAATACCATAACTTCTGTACGAAACTCCCTGTAACCATCACACTTCATCAAGATCACACGTTTCAGTTATATATATTATGTATTTTCGGTTTTGTATCATCCAATAGTATATATCGGATATAGTTTACGTCATCACATAATCTACTCCACATACAAAAACTGTTTCCTCCTTCCCCCCCAAAAAAACCCGATGGTTTTTCCCACATTCCCGATGGGTCCTTAGGTTTGTTATGGTGAGGGGGATAACTGCAAAATAGGCTTTTCCAACAATTTTGAATGTGATTAACATTCTTACCACATCAAAATACATGGGGAAAGAGCATTTAAAATCTCATTCTCAATTATTGTTTGGAAGTACTTCCTGTGACCGGAAGTATGGTGGCCTTCACCCCCCCATTATCCCCTTGTGTTATTTTTCATATCCGAGGGTTTTTCTTACAGGGGTTAGAATACAGGTAAAATTCTAGCGTCTTTCCCCCCCTTATAGTGGGGGTTTGCAGTAAATTTCTAGCGTTTGCCCATAATCTCCCCCTTCCCCAAGAAAGGGTGTGGGGATCCTGTGGGAATGCGGGGTTTTGGGTGGGGAACAATAACTGCGTTGAAATACATATTTTTGGAGTTATTTAGGAGATTCAAATTCTCTATATCTAGGGTAATTTACTTAGATCTAGGGAAATTTACCTAACTAAACAAAACCCAAAACCTAGCTAATAACCTAACTCATTTAACCTAACCTCCTAAACTTCCCAAAATTTAACCTGGATATCCTAAACCATTAGGAGGTCAGGGTTAAATTTGCTAAAACCAGCATTTACCGGAAAACCCTCCAATAATAAGGGGGGGAAAGAACTCTAGAATTTTACCTGTATTTCTAACCCCTGTAACAACCGTCGGATATGAAAAATAACACAAGGGGGTAATGGGGGGGTGAAGCCCACCATCGAGGTTCGGTTAAGTTATCAATGCCCGGTAAAATTTTACACTAGGACCAGAATTCTCTACACAATTATAGAGTATGATTTATGGTTACCTTAATGGATTCTGAGAAACATTCTCTCCATGAGCTTCTGTTGTAAATTACTAGTTTCGGAGATCTAAATTGTTATTAATTTGATTTAAAATTTTATTTTTAACGTACTTTGTACTAAATTACTGGTTGAAAGTACCAAAAATATCAACTAACCTAAGCCCTCATTTTAACCTGACTAAAGCCAAATTCGCATTAATAATTAATAATTGCTCCGCGGCAAAGGAGAAATTGAGGCGATGCAGGTCACTAGCGAAAGAAGAGTGAGGTGCATGTAAACACTTGTCTCTCTTGTAAACTTGTCATATCCAAAAGTACTGTTTTGCGACGGAGCTCATGGGAGAGTTTTTTTTTAATCCAATAATCTAAACATAAACCATACTCCCAATTGTGAGGTAATTCTGGTCCTATTGTAAATAATACCAATGCCCAGGTTAGGTTAGTGAGTTAAGATTTGTTTTATCCCCCTGTCATATCTCTTTTACTACCATATGAAGGACTAATCTTTGTCATATACGTCTTCTATTACCTTCAAACCTCTTGGCAACTGTTACTTAGGTCAAAACCATGGACAAAACCTATCTTATATGAATAAATATGACCCTCCCCCCCGCCATTCACGCAGTTCAGCACCTCGCCTTTCCCAGGCCCGCCGGGCCCGCCAGCCACGGCGTGGTCAGTGCTCACTTGAAAACCCCTCTCAGGTTAGGTTTGGTCATGGGGGGGTTAGTCTAGTTTTATTCGTGAACAAATTTTTTTTCTGGTAGATTTTGATGTGTTTAGGAACCGTTTTATTATTTTTTTAAAATCATTAGTTTTCAGAGGGAGGTCAAGGGAGTAAAAAAAAAAATAGTGATTGCCAAGAAAAACAAAAAATCAGATTCATCAAAACGCATCAAAATCTATCAAAAAATCTAGTTTTATCTGAAATAGGAAGGCTTGATATAAAACAAAGCTTTACCGGTTAGTGAAACAACTGCAACAAAAAACATTATTTCTTTTATATATATATATAAAATATATATATATATATATATATATATATATTTTATAATATTATATATATATATATATTATAATATATATAATATATATATATATAATATATTTAAAATATTATATATAATATAAATATACACAAAACATGTCATTTTATTGGTGTATTTTGTTGTATTTGGTTGTGAATTTGCTTTTCAGTGAAAGCCCAGTTCTGCCCTTTAAAAAAACCCATTATTTTTATTAGACAGAACTGGGCTTTCACTGCCAACCTTAATAACACGATTTGTGTATTGTTTCTTCTGCAGCATTTATGTAGTGAAAATGCTATTTCACCTCTGGACATAACAAATATAACCTATTTGGTAAATATTCCACAGGAGTAGGCGGCCGCCAACCCGCCGGAGCAGCGGGGCCGCATATTTCCCAAGTCTGGAAAGGGTTTGCCTTGCGGGTGAAGACGCTTGGCTGTCCCTATGAAGCTAAACCATCGGATTTTCTCGAAAATACCCTCGTTGTGATTCCCACACAAAGTTATCATGATATTGGTAAGGAAAGCTAACCGTGACTAAAGTAACCTAATCTGACGTGTTCAAGAGTTAAGTAGGGACCCTTTGGTAGGCTTACACAACCATCCGGGACAGTTCGGGTGGCCAGTTCTGACTAATATTAATTGCCATTTGGTTTAGTTCAAGGTTAAGGTTAGGTAAGTAAGACAATTTACCTGAATATCTACTAGAATTTACTGTTGCAAATTTAAAATATTACTATTTTATATATATTTAATCCCTCCCAGGTCAGAACGTTTAGGTTAGGAATCCTTGGAGTAACCTAACTTTTTAAAGAAGGGGGGCTGTGGCCCCTCATGGTCTTTTGCTGAAGGGTCATTAACTTATCCTAACCCCCTGACTTGGGTTTTTTTCTCTAAAAAACACGAATCTGCATTGGTAATGGTATAGAGTAGACCCCTACCTGATTAGACAAAAGATAGAATACAAGTGAATTCGGGAAAAAATGTATGTGATTAAGGACAAAACTCTAAATTTACCGTTAGAATAATGCTGCTGTCCCACAGAGCCGGGTGAGCTGGGCGGCCCCTTTCGTCTAATAGAAAAACAACAGTCCAACACGGCGAAGAATCAGCAAAAAATGTCAACAGCTGCAATGTTCTTTATTTGTCACCGGGCTCATACCGTTCTATACCGGTCCTCCCCCGGCCTGGTTTCCGGGCTCACCGTCCCGCGCGAAACGGGTGCGCCGTCCTTATACCGTCCTCGTACCAGGCTCTCACCGTTCGCCGCGCTTTTACTCGCCGGGACAAGTTTTTAGCATACTCAAAAACTCCTGCCGGGCGCGGATGGCCGGCAAAGTCCCCTAAACGTGTTTCAACGGACGGGAAAAAGGCCCACTGTGTGTCCTCACCGTGTGACCCCCTCTGCCCTAGTTTTTTTACACAGGTGGCGAAACGGTGAGCCCACACGGCTTTGTGTAACAGCAGCATAAGTTTAGATTACATGGCTATTGTAGAGTTTAGCTCCATGTTTCCAAAAGTATAATATATTTTGTATACTTTGTTTATTGGGCACATTCATTTTCCATTGCATACTGTTTTGTGACTGGCATGTCAGTGGTTTTGTTTTTTCCCCCAAGTGTTTTAGGCCACACCCTCATCCCGTTCTGTGACATAATGCTAGGCTTAACTTTTTTTTTTTATTAATGTATAATGTCATTCCAGTGGGCACAAGACAGCAGTGTAATGGGACGCCCAAATTGGTCAACACAAACACAGTTTTCATGTTCTTCATGGAGAAACTAGGCTTTACAGACCATTGAAGCTGTCAAAATGTTGGAAATCAATGCTCTTTACAAACATCTACAACATGAACATCAGGCTGAGGAAAAACCCGAAGAGAATTGATTGAACTGAGGGAACAACAAGAAACAGGTTTGGTCTAAATTTAATTATGTTGATACAGGTTCCTTTTAAAAAAACCCCACAGGGCAGTGTTATTAGTTTTTTAGCTATACCGAGTGCCTTTTTTACTGCCTCACTGCCTCTCAACATTTAGCTGAAGCTACATCCCCTCCTTTTTGTGTTCTCTATTAAACTACCCTTCCAAAGCTCCCTTGTTGCACAGAGTCCTCTTCCATTATCATATGTTTATTAGATATTATTTGGGCATTGTTTCACCTCTAATCTCTCAAAACTTATACATTGCCTTGCAAATTAAGTATTTCACTTGCATCCCAAAAACAATCAGCATATTTGGCCCACATTAACTTCCAGGTTCTTTCTCACAGAAAAAATATTGAAATAATTTAAAATAGATTTTATATTTTGTTGTCATTCTACGCAAACTACATATTATTCACAAGGGTAGGGTTATAGCGGCTTCTAGTTTGTCTTATTTATACCCATCTGCATTATCATTTCCTACTTAGGCATGGCCTAGCTACACAAACCCGTTTTGACAGCAGTGTTATTACAGCAGTGTTATAATAGTAATGTTGTATGTACTAACAGATTGTATAAGGTAGGCTATGCACATAAGGTTGGAAATGATGGTATGGAGCATATTACTGCATGTAATATACTAAAATTAGCTACTGGCATTCTTGTAAGCAGTAATAAATAGATAGCATGGCATCTAGGCCAGTCATTTGATATATGGAATTAGCCATCATATTCCCACTGGCCACTGCATTATTTTATTGTGTGTCTTACTTCTTTCCAGTGAATGTCTGTTTCATCTTTCCAGTTTTCTAACAACATTTTCTTAGGTTGTACTTTTCAGATGTTTGGTTTTTTAATGCTAAAAATATTTCCACCATTTTTTTTTTTTTTAGTCTTTCTTAAACACTGCATAGGAATCCAAAAGCTTTTCATCAATGTCACCTTTGAAAATATTTATTGCATTTAATGTACTCCCTTCCTACTTTAATGCGTTTGAGTAAAAAGAGCTTCAGTTATATATTTCTTTCTCTACAAGATGTTGCACGAATCTCACTTATAAGAACAGTGTTTGCAGTATATTTTGATACCTGTATGAAAGGCTATGTAGACTATTTCTACTTTTTTTTTACTGCATACAATATTATAGCCAGGCCCAATCCTTTCCAATAGCATTTTCCCCCTAAATAATCACTTAATCACTCGCAGGCGGTTAGCAGAGTGGATGTTTGGTTGGGGAGGCGGGGTAGCGGAGTGGTTAGCGTCTCCGACTGGCGTCTCGGTGACCCGAGTTCGATCCCCGAAGAAAACTCAAAACCTTTCTGCACCGTTGAGTGGCCTAAGAACACTCACATTCCCATGCCCATCAACTCCACCTTCGATTTGCGAGTGCATCGGAGAACACAGGGGGGCGGCATGAGCCTCTAATCACAGGCGTCACTATAAGAATCCTGCCTGCGCCACCACGGGCGAGGACCAACCATCAGAGCCCTCAAGTGAACCTCCAGAGCCTACCATCTGAGCCCTGGGTCACCACTGCCTACAGCGCTAAAGGCACAAATGTAAAAAAAAAGAAAAAAAGGCATTGCAATAATGCAAAAGGGGTTTGGTTGGCCAACTGTCGCGTTTGGCAAAACTCCTGTCTTAAATGCTGCAAAAACACAAATCTAGATGATTGCTTTATTTATCATTATATGAAAAAAAAAGGAAGTCTATATATGTAAAAATTCCATGGTTCAATTTCCATAGATTTGATGTTTAAGATATTTAAAAAAAAAATCACGTAATTTTTTTTCAGTTTGCAGAGATAAATATCGGAAATATATTTCCATCCCCTGATCTTTTAGCGTGAAGGACAAATCGCGAACTAAGTAGATTGTCTTTCATTCCTACCCTGTAAACAGGACACATTAATTAACATTGTATTTTTTTCTAATCTCAAGTTGTTTCAGCTTTAATAATGATGTATTTCTATAATCATGTATTATATCCTTATAACCTACCCCGTTATTTTCCTTTAATGCATATATTTCGTTTAAAGACAAGTAAAGAAGACAATGTTAACATGAATGCTGGGTTTATTAAGATCCTTGCTTTAATTTGAAAAGTACTTATTGGGCAGGAACTTTCACATTGATTTGGGGATCGGAGAAGCTGTTTTGGGACATGTCCCTCTTGCAGCAACAACCTCACCTTAAGAATGCTGATTTCTGTTCTTTACGGATCTTAAAAAAGGAGGAATTTATGATATCATAATTTTCGATAGAAAGTTACTCCAAAATTGTCATGAAAAAATTTTGATATTGGAATTCTTCCTTTAAAGATCCATAAAGGACAGATAACTATAATTACATTCCTGGAGGTGCAGAGGTGCAGTTTTTGCACCCTCTGGAGGGGTGCATAATTGCACCCTATTTGTACAATAGGGTGTAATGTTGCACTCCTCCAGAAGGTGCAATAACTGCAGTTTTGAGCGTGGGTGCAGCTTTTGCACCTTTAAAAGGGGCAAAAAGTGGGGGCATCATTTTGCACCTTTAAATGTGCACAGTTTAAAGGTGCATCTGTTGCACCCATATGGGTGCAAAAATGCATCCCTCCAAAAGGTGCAAAAGTTGCACCTCTAAAGGTGCAAAAGTTGCACCTCTAAAGGTGCAAAACCTGCACCTCTAAAGGTGCATTTTTTGCACCCAATATGGGGGCAAAATTGCACCCAAAATTTCCCAAATTTCCCAAAAAGGGGCAAAAAAAAGTTGTACCCTAGTTGTTTAAGGTGCAAAACCCTTTCACCCTTAAAGGTGCAACATAGGTGATATCGTTTTGCACCTTTAAAGGTGCAAAGTTGCACCCCTAAAGGTGCATTTGCTGCACCTATATGGGTGCAAAAAATGCACCCCTCCAAAAGTTGCACCTTAAGGTGCAAAACCTGCACCCCTAAAGGTGCATTTTTTGCCCCCCCTTAGTCCAATTTACTAATGTGGATACTCAAAACGGTGAACTTGACGAACTGGTTAGTCATTTTGTTTTGACTAAGACCATACTCAGATTTACTAGGTAGTTACTCAAAAAATTACTAACCATTGTTACTCAGCGTGACTAACTTGGGTTACTCGTTTTAGACCCCACGGCTTTAGTATGCTAAGTTAGTCACCATGACTAACTTTTGTTTTGTGTGTACATTATCTGTTGTGGCGGCGATGACTACACTGGTAATGTTGTATGACTCCCTCTACAGTGCCGTGAGGTTTTATAGAAATTTAGTCAAAATAGAAATATTTTAACATTTTTTATCACAATTGATCAATGAAAGAATTTGAAAAACCAGCGACCATAAAATTGAATAAGAAATATTTAGTACATTTATATGATGTTTACAGCAATAAAGTATTCAGGAAGACATCAATGATTCACCTCGTGGGACACTAACGATGTGCTCTGTGCAGTACTCGTGGGACACTAACGCTGTGCTCTGTGCAGTACTCGTGGGACACTAACGCTGTGCTCTGTGCAGTACTCGTGGGACACTAACGCTGTGCTCTGTGCAGTACTCGTGGGACACTAACGCTGTGCTCTGTGCAGTACAAACACAAAATAAGTACGCACTGGCTATAAATTTTTGTTTTATATA
>JACEEZ010004611.1:170000-194350 GCA_016584305.1 Chionoecetes opilio | reverse complement strand
TTTTCCTTTTTTTTTAATTTTTTTCCCTATTTCTTTATTTATGTTCCATTTTCTCTTCTTTTTTTTCCATTTTTTTTCTATCATTTTCCCTATTTTTTTTCTATCTTATTTTTAATTTTTTTCTTCTTTTTCCCCAAATTTTTTTCTATTATTCCATATTTTTTTTTTTTTTTTATTTTCATATTTTCTTTTATCTTTTTTTCAATTTTTTTTATTTATTTTATATTTTTTTTATTTTCCAAAATTTTCTTTCTTTTTATTTTCCATATTTTTTTTCTATTTATTTCCATATTTTTTCTATCTTATTTTTAATTTTTTTCTATCTTACTTCCCAATTTTTTTCTATCATTTTTTTTATTTTCCTTTTTTTTTATTTTTTATTTTTTTTCTATTATTTCCATATTTTTTTTCTTATTTTAATTTTTTTTTTCTATCTTATTTTCCATATTTTTTTCATCTTACTTTCCAATTTTTTTTCATCTTTTTTCCTATTTTTTTTTTTTACTTATTTGATATTTTTTTTTTGTTTATTTTCCTTTTTTTCTTCTATTTATTTTCATTTTTTCTTTTTTCTTTTTTCCAATTTTTTCAATCTTTTCCAATTTTTATTTATTTTTCCCAAATTTTTTCATCTTATTTTCCCTATTTTTTTCATCTTACTTTTCCCAATTTTTTTCATTTATTTCCATATTTCTTTCTATCTATTGCCATTTTCTTTTTGTTATTTTTTATTTTTTTTATCTATTTCCATATTTTCTTTATTTTTTTTCCTTATTTTTTTTCTATTTATTTCCTATTTTCTTTTATTTATTTTCCATATTTCTTTCAGATTTTTCCCTTTTTTTTCTATCTTTTTCCAATTTCTTTCCTTCTTTTTTCCATATTTTTTCTATCTTATTTTTCCATTTTTTCCCATTTATTTTCCATTTTCTTCTATTTACTTTCCATATTTTTTTCATCCTTTTTTTCTATTTTTTTTCTACTTATTTGCCATATTTTTTTTTCGGGTTTATTTTTTCCTATTTTTTCTATTATTTCCATATTTTTTTCACTATTTTTCCTTTTTTTTTTTAAATTTTTTTCCATATTTTTTCTATTATTTTCCCAAATTTTTTTCTTCTTATTTTTCCCTTTTTTTTTTCATTTATTTCCCTATTTTTTCTATCTTATTTTCCATATTTTCTTTCTATCTTATTTTCCATATTTTCTTTCTATCTTATTTTCCATATTTTCTTTCTTTTTTCCTTTACTACCTACTCATTTTCACCCAACAGGGTTTTCATTCTTTTCTCTAGACAGGCAAAAGGATCTTAAACCCCCCCACCCCGATCTTTCCTTGCTATATAAAAGTTTTGTTTGCCTTTATAAAATTACGAAAAAAAGTGAGAATAACCCAAATTATTAGGGAAAAGGGTACAAAAAAGGTTATAGCAAAAAATATTGCTTTTAGTCATAAAAAGGTCTAAGGCAGCCAAATACAAAAGAAATAAAGCTGGGGCCCAAGGGGTTTAAAGCGTACTTACTTTTTTTTGAAGCTATCTAATTTATTCAAGGTAAACATACAGCAAGTTTTTTTTCCCCAAATTTTATTTAAAGGCACAATGACCTTCAACTCCACACGCCCCGTTCTTCAAGAGGAAGCAATAATAAGTTTCGAGAAAAAATGCTGACGAGATAGGAAAAAAAGAAATGGGTACTAAGCTCCGGCTTCCCAAGTACGACCCAAAACACACACACAACACACACACACACACACACACAACACACACAACACACACAAGGGAATGATTTTCCCGCCTTTTCCTTCTCGTTTTTTACATTTCCCATAACATTCACAATACGGGGACGGATGCTTGGAGGGTAAGAGTAAAAAAAGGGGGGGTTTTTTTGGGGGCGGAGGAGGGGAGGAGGAGGAGGAGGAGGAGGAGGGGGAGGGGAGGAGGAGGAGTGTGGCGTAGTGATGGTGTTTTTAATCTTGCTTTTTTTTTTTTTTTCCCATTGGTTTGGTTTTTCTTTTTTATATTGTACACTCTATCAATCGGGCTAAAGTCGTTTAAAGGGAAATGGTGATTAGAGTTTTGCTGAATTCTGGAGGGGGTTCAGAAAAATTTAAGAAATATAATAATAATAAAAATAAAATAAAATAATAAAAAATAATAATAATAAAATAATAATAAAAAAAAATAATAAAAAATAAAAAAAATAAAATAATAACAATAAAATAAAAAAATAATAAAAATAATAATAATTTTTGTAGTTGTTTGATTTTCTTTCTTTTTTTTCCCCCCTTTTTTCTTTAAGTACTTCTTTTACTTTTTTTTTTTTATGTTTCTTTTCTTTTTTTTATTTTTCTTTCTTTTTTTATTTTCTTTTCATTTCCCGTAGTTCCCAACCCATTATCATCAATTATTATTTTTATTTTGTTATTTCTTTTTTAAAATATTCATTACTATTATTTTTATTATTGCATCATATATAGTTATTTGTGTTTCTCAATCATTCGTTTTTTTGCAAAAAAAGCAAATTCACATACAAACATGACAAGGCCAAAAAGTATTTTTATGTTCAACATTGAGGCTGCGGAAAACCCCTTTTTGAAGAAGGGAAAAAGGGGAGAGAGAGGAGGAGAGAGAGAGAGAGGGAGAGGGGGAGAGAGAGAGGGGGGGAGAGAGAAGAGAGAGAGAAGAGAGAGAGAGAGGGGAGGGGAAGAGAGAGAGAGAGGAGAGAGAGGGGAGGAGGGAAGAGAGGAGGAGGGGAAGGAGAGAAAAAGAGAGAGAGAGAGGAGAGAGGAAGAGGAGAAAGGGGGAAAAGGAGAGAGAGGAAGGGGAGAGAGAGGGAGAGAGAGAGAGAGGGGAGAGAAGGGGAAAAGGAGAGAGAGAGAGAGAGAGAGAGAAAAGGGGAGAGGAGAGAGAGAGAGAAGGGGAGGGGAGAAGAGAGAGAGAGAGGGGGGAGAGGAAAGGAGAGAGAGAGAGAGGAGAGGAGGAGAGAGAGGGGAGAGAGGAGGAGTGAGGAGAGAAGGGGGAGAGAGAGAGAGGGAGAGGGGGAGAGAGAGAGAGAAGAGAGAGAGAAAGGGGGGGAGAGAGACGGGGGAGGGGAGAGAAAAGAAGGGGAGGAGAGGGAAAAGAGGAACAGGAGGAGAGAGAGAGGAGAGAGGAGAGGAGAGAGAAGAGAGGGGAGAAGAGAGAGGAGAGAGAGGGGGAGAAAAGAGAGGGGAGAGAGAGAGAGAGAGAGAGAGAGAGGAGAGAGAGAGAGGAGAGAGAGAGAGGAGGGGGGAGGAGAGAGAGAGAGAGAGAGAGAGAGGAGAGAGAGAAGAGAGGGTGAGAGGAGAGAAGAGAGAAGAGAGAAGAGGGAGAGAGAGAGAGAGGAGAGAGGAGGGGAGAGAAGAAGAGAGAGAAGGAGAGGAGAGAGAGAGAGAGAGAGAGAGAAAGGGGGAGAGGAGAGAGGGGAAGAGGAGAGGAGAGAGGAGAGAGAGGGGGAGAGAGAGAGAGAGAGAGAGAAGGGGAGGGAGAGAGAGAGGAGAAGAGAGAAGAGAGGAGAGAGAGAGAGAAGAGAGAGAGGAGAGAAGAGGGAGAGAGAGAAGAGAGAGGGGGGGGAGGGGGGAGGGGCGGGGAGGGGGAAAAGGGGGAGGAAAGGGGGAAGGAGGGGGGGGGGGGGGTGGGTGGGGGGTGTTGTGGTGGTGGTGAGGGGTGGTGGGGGTGTGTGGTGGGGTGGGTTGTGTGTGTGTGGGGTGTGTGTGGTTGGTGTTTTGTGGGGTTGTTGTGTGTGGTGTGTGTGGTGTGTGTGGGTTTTTGTTGTTTTTTTGTGTGTGGTTGTGTGTGTGTGTGTGTGTGTGGGGGGTGTGTGTGTGTGTGTGTGTGTGGTGTGTGTGTGTGTTTGGGGTTGGTGTGTGTTGGGTGTGTTTGGGGGTGTGTGTTTTTCCGTCAATCATAGGGGAAGGAAGGAATTTAAAGGGGGGTGTGGGAATTTTTGGGGTTTTCAAACTGCAGGTTTTTCCCCAAATCCAATATCCTGAAAGGGATGCATGACCCCCACACCACAAAAAACACACCCAAACCAACACACCATAGATAAGGACTTTGAACTGTTTACATTACTGTATTCTATACATACCAAAAAATAAGAAGTTTAAACCCTTTAAATCAGTACCAATGACGCCCCGCTAACCCGCTTTTAAACCGCGAGAGGAGTATCTTGACAACACAAAGGGAACAAAAAACAACAACAACAAAAAACAACAACAAAACAAAACAAAACAGTATGTTAGATAAGGAAGAAAAGGAAGGGGAAGAAGGGTGGGGAAGGTGAGGGGGTCGAATCAGGGGGGAGGGGGAAAAGAAGGAGGGGAGGGGGGGGGAGGGGAGGGAAAGGAAAGGGATAGAGGGGGGGGGATGGGTTGTGGGTGGCGAGGTTTAAAACAGATGCAAAATGATTCCCGAAGGTTAGCAGTCAAAAAGCGCGAAGTCGGGGACATTAACACCCCGAAGGAGGAAGGAAGGGGAAAGGGGAAGGGGGGAGGGGAAGGGGGGGGAAGGGGAAGGAGGGAGGGTTGGGGGGGAGGAAGGGAAGGGGGGGGGGTGGAGAGGGAGGGAGGGAGGGAGGGGGGGAGGGAGGGGGGAGGGAAGGAGGGAAGGGGGGGAGGTGGAGAGGGGGAGAGGAAGGGGGGAAAGGGGGGGAGGGAAAGAGGGTGGGGAGGGAGGGAGGGAAGGGGAAAGGGAAAGGGGTTTTGGGGGGGAGGGAGAAGGGGGGGAAAGGGAGGGAAGGAGGGAGGAAGGAAGGGAGGGAAGGGAGTGATGGAGGGAAGGGAGGGAAGGAGATAAAGGGAGGAAAAGATAAGGAAGTATTTTTTTTTATTGTATTGCCCATTCATAGAGTCAACATGAACACACACACACACACACACACACACACACATATATATACATTAAAATAAGTAGATAAACAGATGATAAAAAATATGAAGTTAATGAGATGAAAAAATAAATCTATAATAATATAAGCGAAAGTGTGTCTGTGTGTGTGTGTCTGTGTGTGTGTGTGTGTGTGTGTGTGTGTGTCCGCGATAGGTGCCGCCCCCCGTGGCACAATTCCATCATATGGCACAGTTTTGGAACCAGCTCGACCAGGGGCACATTATAAGCCCACTTATGAGATGATCCGATCACTTTTTTCTTCTTTTTTTTAGCAGCCTATTAGCGAGAAATGTGAAAAAAAAAGTGGGTTGCGAGAATTGAGGAAAGCTTGACGTAGGGTGATGGGTAATGGGTGAGTGAATGGGTAGGGTGATTGGTAATGGGTGTGGGGTGATGGGTGAGTGAATGGGTGGGGGTGATGGGTTGGGGGTGATGGGTGATGGGTGAGGGAATAGGTGGGGGGTGATGGGTAATGGGTGAGTGAATGGATGTGTGGTGATGGGTAATGGGTGAGTGAATGGGTGGGGGGTGATGGGTAATGGGTGAGTGAATGGGTGGAGGGTGATGGGTAAGGCGTTAATACATACATTTCTACATCCATGATTTCAGGAAAGTTAGAAGGGGCTATCTGGAAAGTCTGTGTTTGGTTCGGCCCACCAAACACAGGTGGTGGGCCGAAGGTCCACCAATAGCCCTCCGCAGGAGCTAGCCAAAAAGTCCGCCCGGAGGGCGGCTTTGCGGCTAGTAAATATAATATAGGCGAATATACAACAAATAAAAGCAAGCCAAAAATATACACTTCTTCTGCCTGTCTATTATACTCCTTTAGTGCTTCTGTTTACTCCTAATAAACAAACATAAACACAAACACGGAACAGCAAATAACAGTAAACAAAACACTCATGTAAACAAATCCTTCACTTCCTCTTATCCTTTCCCTTTCCCTTTCCTCTTCCTCCTTCTTCCCTATTCCTTCTTTGCCTCCCTCCACTCTCTCCACCTCTCCTCCTTCTTTGCCTCTCTCCACTCTCTCCACCTGTCTCTCCACCTCCTCTTCCTCTCCTCCTCTCCCTCCCTTCGCTTTGTCTAGCTATTACATTCTTGTCTCGCCACCGTAAAACAAGATGCTGAAAAGATTGTGAAAGTCGTAAAGAACCGTGTGCGTGTGTGTGTGTGAGAGAAGAGAGGAGAGAGAGAGAGGAGAGAGAGAGAGAGAGAGAGAGAGAGAGAGAGAGAGAGGAGAGAGAGAGAGAGAGAGAGAGAGAGAGAGAGAGAGAGAGAGAGAGAGAGAGAGAGGTGGTGAGTGAGAGGGAGTAAATATGGGTGGTGTGTGAGGTGGAAGTAAGGCAAGGAGAGGAGGTGGGTGGGTGGAGTGAGGTGGGCGATGGGGGCGTGGGACTATGGGGCGTAATGGCGTGAAGGTAACACGTTGAGGGAGGCGAGGGTGACGGGAGGAAGGGAGGAAGGGAGGGAAGGGGAAGGGGGGAGGGGGGATTGGTTAAGGTAAGTGGTGTGAAGGTGTGACATATAGGAACGTCAGACTGAAGCACATAATAGGTAGGTTAAGAGAAGGTTAAGAAGGGAAGGGAAGTGAAAGAAGGGAAGGGAAGTGAAAGAGGGAAGGGAAGTGAAAGAAGGGAAGGGAAGGGAAGGGAAGGGAAGGGAAAAGAGGGAGGGGAAGTGAAAGAAGGGAAGGGGAAGGGAAGGGAAGGGAAGTGAAAGCAGGAGAGGGAAGGAAGGAAGAGGAAGGGAGGGAGGGAAGGGGAGTGAAAGAAGGGAAGGGAAGTGAAAGAAGGGAAGGGAAGTGAAAGAAGGGAAGGGAAAGAAGGGAGAGGAAGGAAGGGAGGGAAGGGGAAGTGAAAGAAGGGAGAGGAAGGAAGGGAGGGAAGGGGACGTGAAAGAAGGGAGAGGAAGGAAGGGAGGGAAGGGGACGTGAAAGAAGGGAGAGGAAGGAAGGGAGGGAAGGGGAAGGAATGGAAAGGAAGGAGACAGGAAGGTAAGATATATCAAATGAGGAGAGAGAAAGGGAAGAAGAAGATAGGAAAGAAAAGAAAAGGAAAGGTAAGGGAAGAGAAGGGAAGCGAAGGAAAGGGAAGAGGAGAGGAAGGGAAAGAAAAGGCAAGGGAAGGAAAGGGAAAGAAAGGGAAAGAAAGGGAAGAGGAGAAGAAGGGAAGGGAAGACATATTTGGCACAGAAAATGGAAAAGTAATGATCATCCTTGAACACGTTATGAAAATATTGCCGAAAAATATAAGACCACAGAAGTAAACATTAAGAAAAAACAACAGACAACACTAGAGAATCAATCCTACAAATCTTTACTACAGAAATCAAATCCGTATATACATGAATTCACTGACATAGACGATAAATACAGGACTAAAACACGGAGTCATGGATCATAAGAACATAAGACCATAAGAAAATCATAGGTAAAAGGAAAAAAAACCAGTTGATAATTTACAGAGGACCGTAATAACAGTCTTAAAACTAGGGGGGGGGGGGGGCACTCAGTAGAGGGCACACCTCCGCCAAATATTTTATCAAATATACGTATATACATATATATATATATATATATATATATATATATATTATATATATATATATATATAATATAATATATATATATACATATATATAATTATATATATATATATATAATATATATATATATATATTATTTTATATATATATATATATATATATATATATATATATATATATATATTATATATATATATATATATATATATATATATATGCACTCAGTATGAGCGCATACCTCCGGCCGAATATTTCATCAATTGGTTTTCCATGGCAAACAGTTGTCAATACATTTGATCGAAAATTAAATCAATTCTTTCTTATACCAAATAGACTGGTATACCGAGTTTGATCCAAATCTATTCGTAACTTTCGAGAAATCCTGTACACTAACAGACAGACATACAGACAGACAGACAGACAGACAGACAGATCGGGGTGAAAACATAACCCCTCCAACTTCGTTGGCGGAGGTAAATATCATGGAGCAATAGACTCGGAGAGAGAGAGAGAGAGAGAGAGAGGAGGAGAGAGATCGAGAGAAGAGAGAGAAGGAGAAGAGGAGAGACGAGAGAGACGAGAGGGATGAACAACGAAGGTCCGGAAGAGACACCACTCCCGCGAGAGAGAGAGGAGACGACGGTCGAGACAAGAGATGAGAGGGAGAGGAGAGAGAGAGCAGAAGATTTCATCTAGTCCTAGACACTTTGCAAGTTATCCAACGACAAGGTTATTGGAACTATACAAAGCGCCGACCCACCCTTTTTGAGTTGTCCCGCACGATAAACTCTAGGCGGGACTCTCGAACCGCTGACCGATATGCCAACAGCGGGACGCGCAATTGCCGACGGGTCACGTTCTCTACCAACCTTGACACCCCTGACGGGGCAACAAGGTGACGGGCAAGAGAGGAGAGAGACGACGAGAGAGAGAGGAGGGAATGAGAGAGAGCGAGAGATTGGAGAGAGATAGGAGAGAGTTAGTCAGTTAACTATTAGTAAGTTAACATAAGAGGCGAGAAGAGAGTAGCAACACATCCTTGTCTCTTCTACCTGTCTGGAACCTGTTTTTTTTCCCATCTCACTTTCTCTATCCAGGTATTGAACTTGTTTAATTCACAAGAGAGTAAATGTCAAGGATTCGAAAGTTAACCTTGGAAGAGAAACTGTATTATTTATTAACATTATTATCATTATTAGTTCTATTAGTAATATTGCTATTATCATTATCAATATTATTTTCATCGTGACAACCCTTGGTGATTAGATATGTTCGACTGATTATTTTATTCTCTATCTCTCTCTCTCTCTCTCTCTCTCTCTCTCTCTCTCTCTCTCTCTCTCTCTCTCTCTCTCTCTCTCTCTCTCTTTATTTTTTTTTTTTTTCTCTCTCTTTCTTTCTCTCTCTCTCTCTCTCTCTCTCTCTCTCTCTCTCTCTCTCTCTCTCTCTCTCTCTCTCTCTCTCTCTCTCTCTCTCTCTCTCTCTCTTCATATTTTTGTTGCACTGGGTGAGGAAGGAGGTAAGAAGGAGAGGTATGGTAAAAGACTAAATATGGAAGAAAAGTAGTTGTAGAAGAAGACTAACAACAACAACAACAACAACAACAAGAGATAAATAAGAGGAAACTAAAACAGTCATGTAAAGGAGGAGGTGTGAGAGAGAGAAGGTTTTGAACTGTCCCCGAGGGCAGGAAGGCAAAAGACGGAGGGAGGGAATGGAAGGAAGTAGATAGAAGGGAAGAAGGAAAAGATGCACTAATGAAACACAGGTAAAAAGGCACTGTTTTGCGGAGGAAGGAGAATGAAGGAGTGGTTATAAAACGTAATGAATGGATAGTATATATGGAAGAGAGAGAGACGAGAGGAGATGAGAGAGAGATGAGAGAGAGAGAAGATGAGAGAGAGGAGGAGAGAGAGAGAAGAGAGAGAATGAGAGAGAGAGAGATGAGACTTGAGAGATGAGAGCAAGAGGATGACCGAGGCAGAAGAGATCGTGGAACTAGAGAGAGAGAGATGAGAGATGAGAGAGACGAGGAGAGAGAGAGAGAGAGGAGAGGGACGGATGGTGGTTCTAAAGGTTTAATGATGAGATTGGATAGTAATATGGAAGAGAGGAGAGAGAGAGAGACGAGGAGAGAGAGAGAGAGGAGAGAGAAGAATCGTGAGTGATGCGATGAGAGAGAGAGGAGAGAGAGAGAGAGGAGAGAGAGAGAGAGAGAGAGAGAGAAGGACGAGATGGAGAGAAGAGAGAGAGAGAGAGAGAGAGAGAGATGGAAGGAGGGGTTATAAAGGTAATGATGGATATGTAATATGGCTGAGAGAGAGAGAGAGAGAAGAGAGATGAGAGAGAAGCAGACTGAGAGAAGACGACGAGAGAAGAGAGAGAGAGAGACGAGAGAGACTGAGGAGAGAGGATGATGACGAGAGAGGAGAGTGACGATGGAGAGACGATGATGAGAATGAGAGAGAGAGAGAGAGATAGGAAGGAGGTGTTATAAAAGGACATGATGGATAGTAATATGGAGAGAGATAGATGGAGAGACCGAGAGTTAGAGAGAAAGAGAGAGACTGAGGAGAGAGAGAGAGGAGGAGAGAGAGAAGAGACGAGAGAGGGAGAGAAGAGAGAAAGAGAGATGAGAAGAGAGAGAGAGAGAGAGAGAAGAGGAGATAGAGAGACGAGAGAGAGAGACGACAAGAGAGAGACTGGAGAGGAGAGAGAGAGCGAGAGAGAGGAGATCGAGAGACGAGGAGAGAAGAGAGAGAGGAGAGAGAGAGGATGGAAGGAGGTGGTTATAAAGGTAAGATGGATAGTAATATGGAAGAGAGGAGAGAGACGGAGAGAGGAGGAGACGAGAGAGAGAGAGTGAAGAAGAGAGGAGAGAGGAAGACGGAGAGAGAGAAGAGAGAGAGAGGGAGAGAGATGAGTGCCGAGCTAGAGAGGAGCGAGAGAGAGAGAGACAGAGAGAGATGAGTGGAGAGATGAGAAGAGAGATGAGACGAGAGAGAGAGAGAGATGAAGGTAGGTGGAGATAAAAGGTAATGATGGATAGTAACTATGGGAGAGAGAGGAGAGAGCGAGAGAGAGAGAGAGAAGACGAGTAGAGATGTTGATGAGACGATGAGAAGAGAGATGAGATGAGAGATTGAGGAGACGAGATCGGGAGAGTAAGAGAGAGATGAGAGGAGAGACGAGACGCGATGAGAGAGAGAGAGAGAGAGAGAGAGAGAGAGAGATAGAAGAGAGGGGAAGGAAGGGGTATAAAGGTAATGATGGATAGTAACATGGAGAGAGAGAGAGAGAGAGGACGAGAGAGAGGAAGAGAGAGAGAGAGAAGGGATGAGAGAGAACAGGAGATGTGAGAGTAGAGACTCATAGAGAGAGAGAGAGAAGAAGATGAGAGAGACTGAGAGAGAGGAGAGAGAGAGAGAAAAAAAAAAGGTATGAGAGAATTGTTATTTTCTTTTTGGGGTGTTACTGTTGCAAAAAGCGTGATCATGGACAATTTGGAACATTCACTTGATCATTTGGCACACCTACCCCCCCCCCTTCCCTCCCTCTGCTTCTTCATGTTATCCCTCCCTCGTTCCCCTTCCCCCTCACCAGTTTCCCCTCTCAAGCCCCCACCCCCCCCCCCTTTACCCTCTACCACGCAAACTCCCTCCTCATGCGCACCCGATGAACTGCGCTTAAGTAACCAAACCTCAGAACCTCAGAAGGAAAAGTAGGGTAATAAATAAAGCTTAAACGTAACACCAAACTTTTACTGCCATGACGATGAAGTTTATATATAAAAAAAAGACTCACGCAAAACTACCTTGCAATAATCTTTACATATACATACATACATACATACATATACATATACATAAACGAGTATACACAACTTTTCACACACACACACACACACACACACACACACACACACACACACACACACACACACACACACACACATACACACACACACATGTAGTACAATACGTGACGTGATCTCCAGTTACATTTACTTCAGGAGTCTTTTCCCATGACAATGACAATACTATAATAGTAATAATGAGGATGATTATGATTATAAGGAGGAGGTGTAATAAGGCCTCATCCCCTCTACCTGGTCATTGTAAAGGCTGTGATGAAGATGGAACGATTGGCCGCGTGAGGCAGCCGCAGCCAGCACGGTGTGACGGAGACAGATACACATTACACAGGCGAAAATCCTTGATCGTGTCACACGGACACTTTTTCCGGCATCTTTTGGTATTTTGCTACCAAAAGAAGCCCGCTGTGGTGGCAAAAAAAATGCGCGTTCGTTACACGGCGTTTCGGCTACTAGCATATTCCGGGACCCGCAACCAAAACTAACATTATGGAACGTGCAAGAAGACTTCAATCGTATTCAATTCAATCGTATTCTTCAATTCAAGACTTATGAATCGTGCAAGAAGATACTCGTAGCCGAAACGCCATGTGAACGAACGCGCCTTTTTTTACCACCACTACGGGCATCTTTTGGTAGCAACCTACCAAAAGATGCCGGAAAAAGTGTCCGTGTGACACGGCCTTAAGGGCCGTAGCGGGGGAGGGCGTGGCTGGGGTTCTCTGGGGGTTCTCTCGGGCAGCGACCACGCCACCACCAGGGTCTATGCCACAAGGTTACGCAGGACACAGTTTCTTGAATGGAGGACTTGAGGCTTCTTGTCCCTCCCTACAAACAAAGGCGATCTCCACCTCCCATTTCCCGTGACCTCCACCACGAAGACAACTCCTCGACACCCTATTTCACTCGTAAGTAGTAGGAAACATAAACTGATGTTTTATTGTTTTTGGTAAACTTAGCCAACGATATTGAAGGAGGAAGACGAATACGAAGCAACGTATACACTCACAAACACATACAAGCACATACTCCCCCCCCCCCCCCCACACACACACAGATGTCTCGTGTAGCAGCAGTGTGGACAGATGTCTGCAATTACGTAAACTTGTGATACTTTTAGTGTTGTGATGTAACGCTACGGTGAACACGGGGTCTGGATGGCAGACATGAGCTGACGTGAAACTGGAATATCCATGCATTTATGCCTCAAGATATCTACTTCTACTACTACTACTACTACTACTACTACTACTACTACTACTGCTAGTACTGCTATACTACTACTATACTACTACTACTACGTACTACTACTTACTACTACTATTTTACTACTACTACTACTACTACTACTAACTACTTCTGACTAATACTAATACTACTACTACTACCACTACCACTACTACTATACTACTTACTACTTCTACTACTACTACTACTACTACTACGACTACTACTTACTACTTCTACTACTAATAATACTACTACTACTACTACGTAATATAATACGACTACTACTACTACTACTATATACTACTACTACTGCATATACTACTACTATACTACTACTACTACTACTCCTACTACTACTACTACTACTACGACTGCTTCTACTACTAATACTACTACTATTAATACTACTACTACTACTAAGACTACTAAGACTACTTCTACTACTATACTATACTACTACTACTGCTATACTTACTACTACCTACTAATATACGACTACTACTTCTACTACTACTACTACTAACTTCTACTTTACTATACTTAATACTACTACTCCTACTACTTACTATATACTAATACTACTACTACTACTTCTACTACTGCTATTACTACTACTTCTACTACTACTACCACTACTACTACTACTACTACCACTACTACTACTACTACAACTACTACTTCTACTACGACTACTACAGTACACTACTATAATAATAATAATAATAATAAAAATTCTGCTGCTACTACAACTTTTTTCATTAATTTATCTATAGAGGATGCAAAATAATCAGCGACTAAAGAAATTGGGGAAAAAACAGCTTAATCACAGCGTCCTAAACTGTACAATAGAAGAGATCCAAACAATATGAAGCTGATTTCGTTTCTCTGTGGAAGGAATTAGTCATGGGACGATGAAAAAACCAAGATAACAACAGAGTGTTTCAGAGGTTGCCAATGAGAGTTATGACGGAGTAAAGCTGTGATATTACTGAATCAATACCACCTTTACTATTAGTCCAGCAGCCAACTAGCTTAACCTGCAAGTAGAGTATACACAATGTTTTTGGGTTGATTTGGGTCACTGAGTCCATAAATAATAAGAATCCGCTTGATGACACCCTGTCACCTTTGGGCATTTTTTCTAATTTGCATAAAACCAAGATGGCCGCCATTGTTTACTGAATATATATAATTAAGATAATCTCGGCTTTCTAGAAGGATTTAAAACAATCTAAAATGTTTTAACGGGTCTTTAAGAAATTAGGAACCCAAATGGAATATTTGTGTGGATTAAGTGTGGTGTGGCGTGGTGTGTTCAGGATCAATTATATAGGCACTGTGAAACGCCACTATCTCGGCTGCAAATATACAGTGCTCTCTCTTCTCATTTTATCGTCAACAGTTTAATCGAATTTATACTCTTGGAACCTTCTACCACGTAATTTTCTTCTCTCTCTCTCTCTCTCTCTCTATATCTCTCTCCTCTCTCTCTCTATCTCCTCTCTCTCTCTCTCTCACTACACAAACACACACACACAAACACACACGCAGCCTCGCCCATCACAATACAAAGCAATCAAGGCAGCTTTTCCCGCCGGAGAAAGTGTTCATAACCTGTTCTGTTTCAGGCGATTTCTCCACAAGAAGTTTGAAGAAAAAAAAATGTGTTTCGAGATCTTAGTAACAGCACGAGCACTTAAGAGAAGCAGTTTATTAGAACAGCCACGCAGGCACTTTAAAGAGATGCAGTTATTAGTAACAGAACGAGGCACTTAAGGAGATGCAGTTTATTAGTAACAGCCACGAGGCACTGTAAAGAGATGCAGTTGATTAGTAACAGCTACGAGGCCACTTAAAGAGAAGCAGTTATGTAACGCCACGAGGCACTCTTTAAGAGAAGCAGTTTATTAGTAAACAGCCACGACGGCACTTAAAGAGATGCAGTTTATTAGTAACAGCTACGATGGGCACTTTAAAAGAGATGCAGTGTATTAGTAACAGCCACGAGCGCACTTTAAAGATGATGCAGTTTATTAGTAACAGCCACGAGGCACTTTAAAGAGATGCAGTTATTAGTAAACAGCACACGAGGACACTTTAAAGAGATCAGTTTATAGTAAACAGCCACGAGGCACTTAAAAGAGATGCAGTTTATTAGTACCAGCCATGAGGCACTTTAAAGAGGATGCAGTTTATCAGTAACAGCCACGAGGCACTAAAGAGATGCAGTTTATTAGTAACAGCCATGAGGCACTTTAAAGAGATGAGTTTATTCAGATAACAGCCACGAGGCACTTTAAAGAGATGCAGTTATTAGTAAAGCCATGAGGCACTTAAGAGATGCAGTTATTAGTTAACAGCCACGAGAGCCTTTAAAGAGATGCAGTTATTAGTACACAGATACGAGGCACTTTTAACGAGATTTGCAGTTAGTAGTAACAGCTACGAGGCACTTTAAAGAGAAGATGCAGTTTATTAGTAAACAGCCATGACGGCACTTAAAGAGATGCAGTTATGAGTAACAGACATCGAGAGGCCCACTTTAAAGAGATGCAGTTTATTAGTAACAGCAACGAGGCACTTTAAAGAGAGCAGGTTATTAGTAACAGCACTGAGGCACTTCAAGAGATGCAGTTTATTAGTAACAGCCAACGAGGCACTTAACGAGATGCAGTTTATTAGTAACAGCCACGAGGCACTTTAAAGAGATGCAGTTTAATGCTACAATTTTTTACTACTCTTGTTTTCCATCCTTTATGATTTTGAAAGCTGAGTTATGTGTATGTTTTGAAGTTTGTGAAGATAGAGATGGATTTTATGCGCTTAGTCATGCATGGAATAGTGACGTTTGTTTATTTTATTTTTTATTTTCATGAAATGTCATATACGGGATCGTCCACGTTATACAAGCATTCGGTGTATACGAGAATCAATGATACGAGCTGTGTAAAATTAGGGTCTAAATATTTCAATATACGAGATCGAAAATCCAATGCCTACGAAATTCAAACTGGGCGTGAGTAAAATTCCAAGTTCAAAATGCTGCGCCCTCCACGTATGATCTGGGCTTCGGGCTGTATGATGATGTACAATGGATTTCAGATGCGCAGAGGACGATTTTGTGGCAGGGAAGAGGTCTGCGGCACCCCTCCCTCCCTTGTTCTTTGTGTGCTATTTATCTTTTCAGAATGTTTTCCTACAGAATAGGTAGTTACAGTGGGGGTAATATAGACGCTGTGTGTTGTTTCAAATGACTGCTGTTGTGTTTGCTATAGTTTATTTTAGCTTGAAAAACATGTCTTTGGTGGGGTCCTGGAACCAAACCTATATTTAACCATTAATTATGTATTTCGCTATACGAGATTTCGCTTTACGAGTATGCCAGGTGGAACTTAACTGCTCGTATCTTCGGGACCTCGCTGTATTATTATTGAGGTTATTTTATTATTGATTAAGTACTTGATTCCTCTCTTGCATAAGCATATCATTATTTTGTTCTGCTCTTGTCCTAGTCCATTAAGATTTTGTTTATGGTCTGCTAGCAATTAGTGATGACATTGCACTTCTTGATGTAAAAGTAAAGCCAGTTTTTGTGACACCGACCTTACTTAACCTGACCTCGTCCCTCTTCTGGCGTGCCCACAGGTTCCTGGCAGCGGCGGTGGTGGTGGCGGCGGTGGGCGTGAAGGCTGAGGCTGAAGCTGAGCCCAAAGCTGATGCTCACAACGGCTTCCCTGGCCCACGACCTGGGTAAGTAAAGGGGACAGAAGGGTGCGTGAAGGACGAAGAAGCAGAGGTAAAGACAAGGGGCTGAGGCGGAGAACTTGTGGCTCATAGGATATTTAGGGCGCCTAGTATTGTATTTAGAGTATTGTAGGAACCACCAAGCTGTTTAGTTTAGATTTCACCACATTTATAGCTGCATATGAACACTTCTGTTACGTGTTCGTAGCTTACAATAGGGTGGAGTGATGAGAAGTGGTTCAGTTTCTTGGTTTATTGGGTATACAGCTGATCTTAAGACTTTTTCACCATTCAAGCATGTCAATTATCCCAATTTTTCCTGGATACTGGGTTGAAAATCTCGCGAAAGATAATAGTGGAAGCGCTTTGCTTGTAGGCACAAGTTAGTGAAGAGTCTAAAGCATAGAGTGTTGTGATATGATGCACCCACTTCAGAGACTGACAGGAAAGTGTACCAACCAGCCAGACAGCTGAGTGAGGTTTCTCTCAACACATTGATCATATTTTGATTATTACAAAATTATTGACCAGTATTACCTGTGCTTGTCTACCATATTTTTCTTTTATTAAGTGAAATTGTCTTTCCAAGCACTCAAGGGAAAGGAAGTGGCGTCACTGCCTCCAAGTCTACACAAATTCTCCTTTCGTTTGCGTGTAAGGCACTCAGACGTATTACTGATTATTCGTATCCTAATGTTGCACTTATAATAATTGAATATTTTCTTGCTGGTTCTATAAAATCAAACCGTTTTTCTTGTTTCAATTTATCCATCAAGCAATAATATCATAGAAATTATCGTCTTTTGAAGCATAGCAATCTTAAGTCGCCATGTCACTCGCCACAGTCCTGAACACGATGCCTCACATGTCGGTGGTGTGGATGTCAAAGGTGTCGTTATTAAGCAAGGCATTATTATTGGAGCTCTGAAGGGAGGGAACATGTGGACGCCAGTGTCAATGTACTCAGATGCAGAGGTAGAAAATCCAGAGCTCGTACCCCTCTCGAGATTAAATACCAAAGTATCAAAAAAGAGACACGTTCTGTAGCAGGTGTACCTTCAGAAAAAAGAAAAAAAGAGTTTAGAACGCACAAGAAATATCATATGACAAGGGAAATGTGGAGGACGATCGAGAAAGCAGTTTTTAGCGGGGGGGGAGAGGAGAGAGAGAGAGAAGAGGGAAGAGAGAGAGAGGAGAGAGAGAGAGAGAGTTGAGAGAGATGAGAGAGGGATGAGAGGAGACGAGAGAAGATGAGAGGAGAGAGAGAGAGAGAGAGAGAGAGAAGAGATGCGAGAGAGTAGAGAGAGAGAGGCGAGAGAGATGAGAGAGGAGAGAGACCGAGAGAAGAGAGGGAGACGAGGAAAAGGGAGAGAGAGAGGAGAGAGAGAGAGAGAGGAGAGAGAGGGAGAACAGAGGGAGAGAGAGGAGAGAGAGAGAGAGAGACGAGACCCGAAGAGAGGAGAGAGAGAGAGAGAGAGAGAGAACGATAAGACATAAGAAAATAGGAAACTACAAGCAGGCCGCGAGGCCTACACGTGGGTAGTTCCTGTAACCTAACACTAACCTACATCCCAACCTTTCATCCCCATCCATGAACTTATCCAGCTCCCTTTAAAGCCCTAATGGACTCCGCACTAACACCTGTCTACTGAGACATCCACTCATTACCACCCTATTTGTGAACCAGGTTTCCCTATTTCTTTGCTAAATCTACGCTTTCCAGGCTTGAATCCGTCTACTTCTGTTTACCCTGGTTAAAAGCCGTCGTAAGAACTTTTCTACCTCTCTCTTTATTTAAATCCCTTATTCCACTACAAACTTCACAGGATCGCCCCTTTTACTCTGCGTCTCTCGAGTGAGTGTAAATTTTAAGAACTTCAATCTCCTCTCTAAACTAAAGTAGTTACGTGCCCTTGTATCATTTGGTCATCCTTCTCTGCACTTTTTCTACAACACTATACTCCATCCTTAATAGGGAGACCAAAACTGAACTGCATAGTCTAGGTGAGGCCTGACTAGAGCAAGATAAAGCTTTAGGAATAACTCCGCACTTCTACTATTTAACACTTCTGGTATATGAAATACCTAATACTCATATAGGCTCTATTTCTGCATCAATACAATTGTTTCCTAAGGTCGGAAGGTTGGGATCACCTCAACTCCAAGATCTTTTTCACCTTCTGATATTTTCAGCGATACATTTGATTATGGTGTATCTATTACCAGGGTTTTTATATACCAAAAATTAATAACGCTAACATTTATCAATATTAAATTCCATCTGCCATCTGATGCCCACTCGTTTAAGTTTATCTAAGTCTCCTGCAAATATGTTTACGTTCAGACTGGTGATCCAATATCATTCCCCATACTACCTTAGTATCATCAGCAAACTTGACTGATATCACTGCTAATCCCACTATCCAACGTCGCTTGATCGTAAATCAAAAATGTAATGGGCCAAAACAGACCCTTGATGGAACATCCACTTGTCACCAGTCCCCATTCAGATTTGGAACCATTAATTGTAAACCTTGGTTGCCTTATTACTTAGCCAAGCTGATCCCCAATGAAGAACTCCCATCTATACCAGAGCCCTAACCTTATTTAAGAGGTCGCTCGTTGGTACTTTGTCACATGCCTTTACTTAAAGTCCAAATATATTATATCATAATCTTATCATTATCTGCGTCTCTAAACTTTCCTATAAAAAACTCAATAATCTGGTGAGACATGACCTACCCTTGGTGAAAATCCATGGTTAGTGAATCATGTGATCAAACCTATGTTTTCTAAGTGCTCTCATAATGTTTTTTGCAATAATAGATTCCAATAATTTACCCACAATGATGTAGACTTCGGGGTCGATAATTTGACTGTAGTCCTCTGTCTCCCTTCTTAAATATGGGAAACAACATTTCCTTTCCTCACCAATAATGGCCACATCGCCTATCTCAACCGAATTTCCTAAAAAAATGTGCAATAACGACTGCACTAACAACCTCCTTGCATTCCTTTACATTACCCTGGGATACACTTCATCTGGAAGACAAGAGAGAGACAGAGGACATCACAGAGAGAGAGAGACGAGAGAGAAGAGAGACGGATCGAGAGAGAGAGACAGACAGAGAGAGAGACGAGACATACAGCACACACACATACACACAGAGAGAGAGAGAGAGAGAGAGAGAGATTGAGGAGAGATGAAGAGAGAGAGAGAGAGAGAGAAGAAGAGAGAGAGAGAGAGAGAGGATGAAGAGAGTGGAGAGAGGAGAGACTGAGAGAGAGAAGAGAGAGAGAGAGAGCACAAGAGAGGACAGGAGCACAGAGAGAGAGAGAGCAAAAGAGAGACGGCACAAAGAGAGACGGCACAGAGAGAGAGAGAGAGTCGAGAGAGAGGAGAGAGGAGAGAGAGAGACGAGAGAGACGAGAGAGAGAGAGAGAGAGAGAGGAGAGAAGAGAGGAGAGAGAGAGAGTAGAGAGAGATGAAAGAGAGAGAAGAGAGAGAGAGAGAGAGAGAGAGAGAGAGAGACGGAGAGAGGAGCAGAGAGAGAGAGAGAGAGAGAGAAATGTAAAAGGTATATAAAGGTACACTAAAAAGCCAGGAATTGGCCCACACACAAAAAAGTACGTATGGCGAGCGGGCAGGTGCAAATCGAGGGCATAGTTGCATCATTGCCTCTAACTAGCATGTTATCACACGTACATCGTCTTAATAACTACTACTACTACTATTACTACTATAAATACTACTACTACAACTACACAACAATAATAATAATAAAAAAAGTTAATGCGAGTTAGAGGCAATGATGCAACCTACCCTCGATGCAACCTGCCCCGCTCTCCCCTATGGCCAGGGTTGCCTTGTGACCACAGCGGCTGTAAACGAAAATAAACTCAACTCTCGATCTCTTTCTTGTCCTTTCGGTCTTAAAGCCCCGTTAAAACAATTTAGAATTGGTTTAAAATCTCATCTAGAAAGCCGCGATATCTTACTTAAGTATATTCAATAGAACAATGGCGGCCATCTGGTTATGCAAAATTGAAAAAAAATGCCCAAGGGACAGGTGTCAGTCAAAGCGGATTGTAATATTTATGGTCTCAGTGACCCAAATCAATAAAAAAACATTGTATATACTCTACTTCCAGGTATACCCCTAAAATCCCATTTGGCTGCCAGACTAATTCCCCCACCTCCTCTTCTTCCTACAACAACAACGGCAATTACTACTACTTCTACTACTCTACTACTCCCACTGCGACTACTATACTACTAATTCCACTCCTACTCCTATTATTTCTACTGCTGATGCTACTAATACTAAAACTACTATACTGCTACTACTCCCACTATTCCCAATCCCACTACTTCTACTACTACTACTACTACAATATACCTCCATCCCCTCTTATTTGCGGCGGGTACGCCATAGCCCACCTCGTCTATGGACTGGGGCATCCAACCTTACAACTACCCCTAAAATATACATAAATTAACTAATAAAACTACCCTAAATTTACCAACCTACTCTATTCCTAAACCTATCCACCCTTATCCCCACTCTCTACCAATGTTGCCTCGCAATCGAGTAGTCACCTATGTCCGTGTAGTAGGGGGTGGCGTATCTCGTACCCCTGGAGACACAGGAGGCAGGACCGGAGCAGGTGAGAAGGAGAGGCGGAACAACCTCATCCAGGCGGCGACGGCGCTCCTTGGGTGGTGCTTCTTTACACATCAAGCCAGCTAGTCTTGAGTAGAAGCTCCTAGCCTTGGGGGCCATGCCGGCCAGCCATGTGGTGAAGAACAGGGGCGTGAAGGTACCATGGTTTCGGACTTGCAGGATCCTATCGCCATAGGACCTTATCTCTCCAGATGTTCCGTGGTGGACAGCCTGAGGAGAGCTCACGATGGGAGGCGGGCATCGGGTCCGAAGATCCGGGTGTCCAAAAAGGTTCCGCTGCCCTCTGGTCCAGAATCACCGACACAGATTGTCCACGCGAAGCCTCAGGGGCGGATGGCTGTCTGTACCGCATGAGTCCCATCTAGAGGCAGAAAGGGTTGGTCTCGGTGGAGACGTCGTGGCACACTCCCTGCGCATGCTGGGCTGTCAGGTCCCTCACCTCGTCGTGCCTGATACACACGAATCCCCCCTTTTGCACGTCATGGTGTGGTCTACGTTGTTGGGGGATCCACACACACAGGTGTTGGGGAGTCCTTCCAATGGCCAGCCGTACCTCAGAGCAACCGGCATCGACAAATTCTTGTTTGTTGAGTTGAAGCCCGTTGATCTGATGGTAGGAGGTAGCCAGTGGACGCTCCCGTCCCTGTGCGATGTGGATTTTTCTCCACGGTGTCTGGAGGGCAGGATGGTTCGAGGTGTTCAAGGCTGGTCTTCTAGCCCTTGCTGCCTGTTCGTAGAGAATCGTTTCTTTTTGCTCAGCGATCACACTTTGGTCAATCACCTTGTGCGTCTGAGCGATGTCATATCAGTGAGGGACTAGTAAGGTTGATGAGTTGAGTTTCTCCACCTCAGCCACCTTCTCAGGAGAGGATTGATTCCCATCCCCGATGTCTTGGAGGGAGTTCCGAAGCAAAACGCCCTCGCGTCATTCCCCGGGACGGGAGAATCTCAGTAAGCTGGTATGAAGGGTCTTATAGATTCCTCAGCGGGTCTGAGGAGAGGGTGATGTCCGGGATGTGCGCATGACGAAGTTCCACCGACTGTTGCCGGCCATACTACTACTACTACTACTACTACTACTACTACGATACCCCTACTACTAACTACCACTACTACTATACTACATACTACTACTACCCACCCCAATAATACTACTACCACTAATACTACTACTACTACTACTACTACTACTACTACTACTACTACTACTACTACTACTATTTACTACTAATACCTACTACTTACAAACTACTACCACTTACTAACCACCATACTACATAATCCTACAGGCGTTACAGCCATTGCCGAAGCGCACTTGGAGGTCATGTCTCCTTTATACCTGGCGGTGTCCAAGGTCGTATCAAGCCCTAATGAGCTTCTTATTCACCTTTCCAGCCGCTAATGTTCTTTTTACTCGCGTTGTTCTGTTCATCCGGCCTCTGCGCTCCGGCACCCACGCGCTGCCGTCATGAGGCGTCTGTTACGGAAGGCCCTGCAGACAGTCTGACGATTCTAACGCCCTACGTCTCTGATCGGTTGTCCAGCAGCGGCGTTTGTGATTGGTTACTTAACTCAAGCCTCCCGCCTAATGACGTCCCACATATAAACAAAGCTTAGAAGTATAGGTTTGGTTAGGTTAGGAACAACCTTTTGAAAGATGAAAATTTACTTCGCCAAGGTGTTGGTGGTGTTGGTGATGGTATCGCAGACCAAGAGGGAGCAGGTGGAGGAGGCCCTGGCAAGGCTGGGCCGCCCCCTGAAGAAGGACGCTCACCTGCGTGAGGTCCTTAAGAAGCAGGTGAAGCAGTGTGCCGCTGCTGAGGAAGGCCGCCACAAGGTGGTGGCCGAAAGGAAGGAGATGGAACAAGCACGGATCACCCTGGAGAAGGAGGTCCTGCTTCTGGAGGCCGAGGTCGCCGAGCAGCAGCGGCTGGTACGCGAGCCCGGAGGCCCGGGCCCAGGCCGCCGAGGTGACCGGTACCCTGCTAGGATACCTGCAGGACGCTCTTACCCGGCAGGAGGCAGAGCGAGAGGAAGACACAACAAGCCAACACCTGTGCGAGGCTGTGACTGAAGGCCGCGGCCAGCTGCAGCTGCTGTGCCCCCAGGCGAGGCACACTCCCTCCCCCGAACTTGATAAAGTCCTGAAGTGGCTGAAAAAGCAGCACTTTAAGCAAGACAAAGCCGATGACAGGGTGTCCCCGGCACTCCTGAGGGTGCTGACCGTGTGCTCCACGTGGCTGGCTGATGTAGACTTCTTGACGTGACCCGCCGTCATTCTGGACTGCGCTGCGCACGTCTGTTACTGCAGCTTGTGATTGTTTTTGTAGCTTCTGAGTATTAACAATGATAACAGTGTCGGTAATGAGAGCAACAGCAGCAATGGTGTAGGGCAGATTTTTTGGGATACACGGATTAACAAAATTAATGATTCTCTTTCGTACTAAAAAACTTATGCGTCCGCTATCACGTCAACCTTCAGCAACACTTGACTGGTAGAGGTCAACGCGTAGACTTTTACCCATCAAGGAATCATAGCCACGAAATGCACGTTAAATATCTGACGTATTCGATATTGTCGTGTATTTACAAAAAAGCACAGAATACAATTACCAGTATTACAGATTTTGCATTTGTATGATTTACTTTTTTACCTAAATTTCAAATGTTGTCCACGAAAGAAAAACAATTGTAAAAAAATAAACATCTTAATAACAATGCAAATAAGGATCAGAACAATAATCACAATAAAAACAATAGTAATAATAATGATAATAATAGTAGTAATAAAAACAACAATAATAACATTAACAGTAAAACATTGAAAGTAATCATTGGCTGTTTGTTCAAGTTTTCTCCACACTCTCTCTCTGTCTCTTAGCCGCAGCATTTCACACCCGAGGCAGCGAGTCAAACACTCCATTGAACACTACACACAACACCACACAACACACACATCACACACACACACACACACACACACACACACAACACACACATACGCACACACACACAATGCATGCACACCACACACACACAAACACACACACACACACAAACCACCACAACACACCCACACACCACACACTCACACACACACACGCGCGCGCCACACCACACACACACACACACACACACACACAAACACACACACACACAAACACACAAACACACACACACACACACACACACACAAACCGGCACACACCACACACACACACAGATGTAAAAAAAAAATTACGCCTCTGCAGTTAAACATCTAATGTCTTTGAAAGTTTTACAAATAGATAAATAAAATTTACACTACACAGGCGCCAAAGCATTGTTCGCGACATCAAACACAGCGCTTCCATACGGGAA
>JACEEZ010004611.1:160000-162500 GCA_016584305.1 Chionoecetes opilio | reverse complement strand
TCACACTATAATTGTCTTATCATCTCATTTCATTAATCAATATCATGTTTAGAGATGGATCAGATATCCGAATCCGCGTCCGCATTCGCGTATATCTACATAATTTTCAACATCTGCATCCGCATCCGCATCCATGGCTGCGGATGTTATACGGACATCTTGAATAATTAATACTGTATATGTTGATTGGAAAAAGAGAGATAGAAAGAGAGAAAAAAGACAGACAGATAGACAGAAAACGGAGACAGAGAGAGACGGACGGGGGTAGGCGAGCAGACAGACAGACAGACAGACAGACAGATAAAAAGATAAACAGAGACAGACAAACAGACGGATCTATTACGTCTATTTACCTCCTCCAACATTCTGTGCACAATTAAAATTACAATTATGTGGTTATTTTCATCATGATGACATAATTGGTCCACAAATAGGTGTGTGTGTGTGTGTGTGTGTGTGTGTGTGTGTGTGTGTGTGTGTGTGTGTGTGTGTGTGTGTGTGTGTGTGTCAGAGGTGGGCGAGAGCGATACTTAGTGGGATACTGCGATACTGCGATACTATCGCACCGCCAAAATAGTATCACAGTATCGCAGTATCTCATAAGAATTCAAAGTAGCGGAGTATAAGTATCGCAACTCAAGTATCGCTTAAATTTCCCGCAATACTTTAAAAGCCGACCTTTATATTTTAAATAAAATTTGTCAGTTTAAAAATAAATATATTACAATGTTTTAATGTGCCTAAACTGTAGTTTAAGTAAAATAGATCTTTTTTTGGCTAATACAGTATTTTCTTAGGTAGCAAAGTATCGCAAAGCTACATTTTTGGTATCGCAGTATCGCTGCGATGCTATCGCTTTAAGAAAAAAAGTATCGGTAGCGGAGTATCGCAGTATCGCGTAGCGTTTTAAGAAAATCCGAAAAAGTAGAGGAGTATCGCGTATCGAACTAGCGGGAAATAAGTATCGCAGTATCGTTATCGCACTACCAAAAAAAAGTATCGCGCCCACCTCTGGTGAGTGTGTGTGTGTGTGTGTGTGTGTGTGTGTAGGTGGTGTGTGTGTGTGTGTGTGTGTGTGTGTGTGTGTGTGTGTGTGTGTGGTGTGTGTGTGTGTGTGTGTGTGGTGTGGTGTGTGTGGTGTGTGTGTGTGTGTGTGTGTGTGTGTGTGTGTGTGTGTGTGTGTGTGTGTGTGTGTGTGTGTGTGTGTGTGTGTGTGTGTGTGTGTGTGTGTGTGTGTGTGTGTGTGTGTGTGTGTGTGTGTGTGTGTGTGTCTCCAGAACAACCTAAACTACTTATCATATTGTGATGACATTTACTGTGATCGTTGCCTATCAATCACACGCGGGTCCACATTCATGAAACTCATCACTAAACTGATAATTTCTTGAGGTCTTTCATTGTTTTAAATACTACAATTATCATAATCACTCCTGAGGGAGGATATCCAGTAGTTACTGTGAACATAATCACTCCTGAGGGAGGGTATCCAGTAGTTACTGTGAACAAATACCTAGGATGCTGAACACGATTCCTGCAGTACTGTGGCTGTGGGTTTTAAATACTACTATCATCATAATCACTCCTGAGGGAGGATACTGTGAACAAATACCTAGGATGCTGAACACGATTCCTGCAGTATTGTGGGTTATTTCAGGTTTACCTTTTTAATTTGTTTCTCTTGATAGCGTTGGTTCCAATCCTCTCAGCGTAACTCCATCCTCCCGCCTCTATCCTTCAACTCCATCCTCCCCCTTATTTGGTCATGTTGAAAATCACTCTTAACTCCAACCTCCTTCATCCCTCCAGCGCCTTGCCTGTTTCTCGATCACACACCTCTGGTATAGATCAACAACGATGACCCAGCAGGTGATGTTGTTCCTTCGCAGTAAGATGGCAGTCACACTGACCAGTTTCGCGATGGTGCTGGCGTGGCTGTCGCTCCACGCCAGCCAGGACCTGCGTGTGCCCACCGGGGGCATGCTTCAGGCCCTCAGGGCATGGGAGCGCCAGGGAGGCTTGGGGTGGCTGGGGCCCCTACAGCCTCCCCTCCTGGTGAATGTGTACGACGCCTGCCCGGCCCCGCACACTGGCTGGTGGAGTCACGTGCCCTTGCTGGGGTCCTTCCTGGCGGCGCGTCAGGCGAGGGCACATGTTGCCTGCCTGGAGCTGCACCTGGAGGGCGTCACCGCCGCCCACTGGGCCTACTGCCGCACCTGCCTCGCAGCCTGGGCGGCGGCGGCTGTTCTCGCCCTGGTGTTGAGGACCGCGTGGTCCCTGATGCAGCGGGGTCTCAGATCACAGAGACAGGTCGTTCTCAGAGCACAGAGACAGGTCGTCCCATTCCAGCTGCATCACCGAGAGGCGAAGCAGCTGCAGCTCCTAGTCCAGGCCAAGGTGGTGGTAGTGATCGGACCACACCTGTACACCGTAGACCGCTGCGAGTGGCGCCCCGCGGGGGTGTCTCAGCGTGAGACCCTCGTCACTTTCATTTTGTATTAAG